>JAVKOQ010000348.1:0-53151 GCA_031835245.1 Balamuthia mandrillaris | reverse complement strand
CATCCACGGCCATGGCCATAGAGAGATAGTTTTGGCATTGCTCAGCAAAGCGAGGAGGGAAGGAGGAGATGGGCTCAATGAGGCGCCCGCGAGTGCCCATGTTCAGCTTGAGCAGGTTGCCTTGACGTGTGAAGAAACCAGGCGAGCTCTCATCTTTGCCTTCGCCCAAACGAAAACATTCCTGTACAAACCTACCATGAAAATAAAAAAACCCATTTGGACCATTGTTAGCCAAGAAGAGTTCAAAAAAAAAAAAAGGAGGGAAGCAGAGAATAACACAAACCAGCGTTGGGTGTCAAGGTCGATGACGTTGCGTAAAAGTACAAGACCAGGTTGAAGAATCTCAACAGTCGCTTGCTCCCTGGCAACAGCAGTTGGCACGTAGCTGATGGGCGTTATCAAAGCAGGTTGCTGAAGCTGCTGCTGCTGCGCCTTTTTCCCCGCTACCGACACGGCCTCCGACGACAGCGAGGAGGTTGCCAAGGAGTTGTTGGTTTGGTTCCGTGGGCGAAGCGGCTTGTTTCCTCCTCCACCACCTGGAGGCGTGATGCGTTGGTTCCTCCTGCCTCGAGCAGAAGCAGCCGGCTGCCTTCCCTTTTGTGCCGTTCTTCCTTCCATTGCTTCTTGTTTACTTTTGCTTTTCTCCGCTACTTTTTTTCTACTGGTTTCTCTTCTCTTCGTACCGAACGTTTTTTTTCCCGCCTTTTTCAGTTCTCACTCTTTATTTCGTGTCGACTCGAAGGAAGAGTAGTTCACAGATCGATCGGACGAATTGAGGTCGTGTCGACTCGAAAACATAACACGTTAGCAGGCACAAGAGGGGAAAAACAAGGGACAAGTCGATGCGATTCAATTGTACAAGATGACGATTACTCTCTCTTTCGAGAAGAAGAAGCACAGGGGAATAATGATAATAAAATAAGATTATTGTGTACATGGTATATAGTTGAACAAACTTCAAACACTTTTTTCAAAAAAGAAGTGCTTGGTGAGGGGGAAAAAAAAGGGGGCGTTCAAAAAATCGCGGTTTTTTCTAGAAAGCAATGCAGCACTCATTGCCGCCCTCCGATTTGATCCAGGGATTGATCTCGCCGTCAAAGCCAGGCAAGAGGGGATCCTCCGTCTTCTTGATGAACTCCACCAGCTGCTCGCAAGCCTCGGACACCTTGATGAAATTTTTGGAGAGCTCCAGCTGCTCCTTGATCCTTTCCTTCTCCGCCTCGAGCTTTCGCAATTGTTGGGCTGACATTGGTGTGAGAGTTTATTTTTTTATTGACTGCGTCGACCAAAGAAAAAGAGAGAGAGGCGGAGAGAGTAATGGTAAGAACAACGCGCTGGAGGGAGATAGAAAAAAAAAAGGGGGGGCACAAAGGAATAGTTACCGCAGGAGAGGAGAGGGGGGAGTGAACGTTTCGCTCTTTCTGTTTCTTTTGTTAACAATTAAACGTTTAACTTTTTTTCTTTTTGGATAAATTTAAAGGGACAAAATTGGCAATTTACACGTCAGCTTTTTTCTTCAACAAATCTGCAGGAGTGCTGGTAAACCTTGAATTCTTGTCGACGCTGCCGGAGAACAAGCATCAGGTGCTTCAGAAACAGCAGACAGAAGAGAGTGCTTGAACTTCAAAAAAACGCTGTGCTGTACATTTACACTTTAGAAGGCCTCCGCTTTGCACCATATGATCAAGTTGACACGTTCTCCCGAGACGAGCTTCTTCGCTGAGTGTATGTGACTGCCCAAATGGAGCAGGGCGTGGCCCACTTTGTGGCGAACCAGGGCCTCCTTCTCCTCTCTCATGTAGGCGTGCATCTTGGCAGGCACCTTCATGATGGCACTGTCCTTGCATCCTTGAAACAAGAGGTCTCCTCCCTCAAACTCTTTGCCCAAACAGACGTTGAGGGTGATATCCGAGTTATCCACATGCTTCTTCAATTCCTTGTCCTCTCCCAGCTTGTACCTCACGGTGAATGCATGGTGATACTTGATGTCTGCTCCGCCATTGTCAGGGAAGAAGACGGAGGACATGGGCAGAATGTATTTGTCCAACATTCCTCTGATGAGCGCCGAGAAGCCAACCGCCTCCATTATCACGCCATAGCGGTTCATTGAGTTGGGTCGTCGCATTTCTTTTTCAACAAAGTGGAAGAGAGAGGCAAAAGGAAGAAGAAAGGAGGGATCAGACATAGAACAGAAAAGAAGCAGGATGAAGAAAGAAGAGAAAACAAGACATCAAGACATAAGAGAAGAAAAGACCTACCAACGCCACTCCGTTCAAGGTGGTCCAGTTCTTCCAGAAGCAAGCGACAAAACTCGGGCTTTAAGCACGGAAAAGAGAAGACTCCAAAGACGGGCTGGTCCTCGATGACCGACAAGAACGCCTCCTTTGTGCCCAGCTGAACAGCTTCGTTGAGCTTGTCCTCAAAGAACTCGGGGGAGAGCGTGAAGAGCTCAGGGTGCAGCGGCACGTATTCTCGCCCCTTGATGTTCAGCTTCTGCACTCGCCCCTCCTCATCCTTGAGCACTTGGACCTGTGGGTTGTAGCCCAGGGGGTGAACCTCTGCGTCCTCCATCTCAGACGTCCTGGAGTTCCTGTCGCGACTTGGTATGTTCTTCCGAACATGTTATTGTCGACAATAATTTACCAATAGAAATTCAAACAACCCAGAAAGATCATGATCATATCCAATGGAAAATCATAAAATGGTCTTTCAAGGCCTGACCTCTCCGCTATGCCTCTTCCTTGCAGTGTTCAAGCTACAGCACCGATAGATAAGGATCCGGGTGTTGTCGTACCATCGCGTTATAGGCCGCCACGTTGTCCCTCGTTTTCCCAGGCACATTCACCAAAGGCATCTCCCCGGCTCTTGTTCCTTCGGTGGAATGATAATGCAACACGGCCACGTCTCCCAGGTCCTCCGTTGGCAAGAGCTCGTAGGCCACGTTCAAAGCGGAGGGAAGAAAATTGTAGGGAGCGTCCAACGCGGCCAAGGTCAAGCTCAGGGAGGCCTGGTCGCAAAACCAGCTCTCTCCGATGGAGGCCATGAAGTCATTGTAAAAGTGCCACAGGCGAGTGATGGGCTTGAAAAGTGTTTGAGGAAGAATGATCACGCCAGCGTTGAAGTAAGGGAACTCCTCCGGTTGAACTTGGAGCCGTTTTTGAGTGGTTGGGGAGGAAGAAATATGTTTGCAACGAGGTTCCTGGTTATGCCACGGCATTGGAATTGCAAGCGCAGCTTTAGCGTATTGTAAGATGTGTGCGCTAGTGGTTTTTTGAATGGGACTCTCTATTTTTTGTATCGGGAACATAGAGACGTCAGGAAAGAAACAATGAACATGGAAACGAAAGAGCAAGGAAAGAGAGAGCGAGAGCGAGGGAGGAGAGATAGGAACGGTACCGGCAGGAGAGGCGTAAAAGGAATCGCAGGTCATAGCCATCAATTCAGGAGTTATGTCTCGAAGGATGACGGTATCGCAATCCATCATTATGACAAACTTGAACGCAGCCAGCTCAGCCAACTTGAAGATGTCTACCTTATGTCCTGGGGCACAATTATTTGTGGCCCTGCCCGTTACTCGGATGAGAGAATTGTACTTGGTAGCTGCCTCTAGATAAGAAGGATCTGTAGGGAGTTCTGGGAACATGAGCACGGCGGTTGCGTTGGATAGAGTACCTCCCATGAATCGAAGAGACCTTGATGCAAATACCAAAGTTAGAGGAACAGAATAAAAGAAAAAAATAAGAGGTGGCACGGAAAGCAAAAGAGATCGCAAGAAAAAAGAAGGAGAGCAGAAGGAGGAACAAGAAGAGGAAGAAGAAGAGAAAGGAGTAGAACCAAGGAAGCGGGAGCTAACCTGAGCCACTTAATGGAACGGGAATAATATCTAGGATTGATGTCAGGAGCTATCACGAACACCACGTCCTTGGACGTTATGGGTCTCCTTGTAGCTTCCTTTTCTATCGTCAACTCACCAACAGAAGGACTCGGCTGTTCACTCGGAGAAGAACTAGCTTCCTTTGGAGAAGGGTCGGTATCCTTCGCTTCATGATTTAGTTGCTTTGAGAGAACGGTGTCTGAGGTACCGTTGGTATCAGAAAGAGACGAAGGACTGTCAAGTTCAGACAGAGGAGATGCAGGAAGATGCTGCCGAGGAGAAGAAAGTGCAGAGCCGCGCGTTGAGCAAGTCAAAGAGGAGAAGCGCAACTCGATCAACAAGGCAGTGAGGAGCAAGCATACAAGCCCCACCAGAGTGACTCGTCGCCGCGGGGTTGCATGACAGGCGCCCAGCGAGAAGCACCGCAGCGTTGATTCTCCAAACGACTTCACTTTCACGCTATAACCTCGTTGGTTGATTTAAAAGGGGAGTGCCTGTTCGTAACCCTCAAACACTGCCTTCAGGATAGGTTTCTGCCTTGCTCACGTTTTCGTAACGGTTGAGCAGGCAGCAACAGCAATGATAGGAAACCAAAGAAACAAACTCGAGAGAGAAACAGAATACAACCTTTTAATAATCTCGTTTAAGAGTCGTGAGATGATGGGGAGAAGAGTTGGCGTTCATAGGATTCGAGCTGATCCACAAAACCATGGTTGGGAGATACAATGCTGCGTCTGCTTTTGACATGAGTAAACGCGACGTGAAGAGGCCATCCTTTACATCGCATGAGATACGCCAGAGTTATTGTGCAGGACCTGCTCACTCCTGTTTCGCGGACGATGTTATGAAATAAAACATGAATAAAGTTGCAGAAAAGAGAGAAACGACAAATTGAGAAGAAAGAAGAAGTTAACCAGCTTCACAATGTATCAGCACTTTCTGCGATTCCTTTTCGGCTTGTTCTGTTCAACATATTAAAGAAAAGCATAAACAAAAATGAATGAAGACGAAAAGAGAGAAAAGTAAACCTATGAAAGAAGAAGCAGCTTCAAAATGGTCTGAAATGGTCTGCGTATAAGAATCTTGAATGGCGATTTGATAGTAGCGAAAGGCATCGTCTTCTTTAAAAGCGTTCTCGTGAGGAGTACAGTTGACTATCCGCCCGATTCCGAGTTTCTCCAATACTTCTTTGTTGTTGGCAGCTTGCCAGTCGCCGAGATAAAGAAAGTCATCAAGAATCACTGATGGAAAACCGGTGATAAGGCATTCATCATCATCTTCATCGTCATCATCATCATCCTCTTGTGCTTCTTCTCCATCTTTCGATTGTTCTTCTTTCTCTTTCGCTTTCTCTTTAGGAATAGGTTTTGGAGAAGTGACTATGAACGGAAAAGATCGTTTTAAAGCTTCTATGCCGCCTGTGCCGTTCAAGAAGAGAAGCGAGTTAGGAAGTCTTCGAGAAGGAAGAGAGGGTGCAGGAGCGGCAAAGGAGAAGAGAGAAGAGAGGAGAGCGGAGAGAAACAAAGAACTAGAGCACAAGAGAGGGAAGAGGGAAGAGAAAGAGAGTAATACCTATAATCGTGGAGCAGTAAACAAGCGAGGAAGATTTGCCAGCCGCAACGAGCAGCTGCTTCAGGAAACGTTCTTTGGGTCCCCACGTCCCGTCCTCATTGACGACGGCCAACCTACACATCCAAAAGACCTCTTGGAGCGTCTTTCTGAGCCTGGCCACGTAGTCTTGCACGACGGCGGCATCCCTCGCGCTCTTCTCCACGTCCGCTGCGTCTATGCTGAACGAGAGAGAGCGAAGCACATGAGAGGCAACAAAGTCTTCTTTCGCTCTTATGTCCAAAGTTACAAAACTTTTGAGCAGAGAGAGAGAGAGAGAGAGAGAAAGAGAGAGAGAGAGAAAGAGAAAAGAGAAAGAGAAAGAGAAAAGAGAAACGAGAAACGAGAAAGAGAAAGAGAAGAGAGACACGTTAGTTGTCACCAAAGAGAAGAGAGCAGAGAGGAGAGAAATCAGAGTAGGGAGGAGAAGGAGAGAGATAGGGGCGGAGAGAAGAGAGAGAGAGAGAAGCGACAAGCGAACTCGAAATGGCCACAGGTAAAGGTATTGTAGAACTCAAGAGGCGAAAGAGAAGTCTCGTCTGCGCATGCTTCCGGCAACTCTATCATAACGCTTCTCTTTTCTTTTCTTCTTTGTAATTAATTCCCGAATACAAAAAATAAATAAATAAAAATATTATTATTTACACAACAAAAAGAAGAGAGGAAAAAAACAAGAACGGCATAGTATAAAAACCTATACCACATTGGGGGCGAGAGAGGAGAGAGGGAAAGAGGGATGAGAGTAGCAAACTGAATGCGTTGAAGAACTTCACACCCGAAGTTTTTGCAGACAGTCTCCAGACGGTCACTGCTGTCTCTACTCTCTGTTTGAACATTTAACGGACGGGGACCTTGGCCGTTGGATTATAAACAGGATTCTTGGCCAAGCCGATAGAACCTTTGTTATCCGCAGGGATGGTGGTAGCGTCGCGTCACGTTCGAATAATTCATTCACCATTCGAAACTTGAAAAAAATGAAGGATGGGCTTCTCTGATTTCCAATGTTGAGGAGTTGGCTCGGAGAGGAATCGAGAACCTTGGCTGACAGCATGGCGTACACATGGCAGCAACAACGTCAGGCCGGGTTCCGACCATGGCGTACACATGGCGGCAGCTGCGCTGCGGTAAGGTATCTTGGTGGCCAGAGCTTTGTCGGGTCGTTTCTTGGGGAGACGGAGTAAACTGGGAGAACGATGAGTCTTTGGAGAGGTTGAAGTGTTTGGTTTGTTGACGAGTAGTTTTGCGATTCTCGCGATCACGTTGGATTTCAAGCCCAAGGCTTGGCCGGGGTCGTTCATGTCGAAACGTCAGAGAGAGTTCGGATTTGGTGTAGGCAAGAAGTTGCTTGTTGGAGGTGACGATGAGTAAGTCGTCCACGCAAAGAAGAGAGAGAAAGATGATTTCTTCTCCCGCTTCGGCCTAGGAGGAAGAGGTTCTGATCAGCTGAGGATTGGACAAAACCGAGACTCGATGATTCCAGAATTTTCTTCTGGGAGCTTGCTTGAGGCGGTAGAGACAACGTTGGAGACGCCATACCCAGCCTGGATGTTCAGGATCGACGAAACCGAAAATTGATGTCCCTTCTTTCCTGCTTTTGGCGTTGCTCAGCAATTCGAGGCTGGTCAATTAGTGGCGTCAGGATTGCCTTGTCGTCGACGCTCCCTTTCCTGCACCTGTTTGTTGAAACTGATGCTCCGCTTCAACTCCCTCTTCTTTCTTTTGTTTTTCAACACCTTAAGTGAACAAAAATGGTTTAAACAAACAAACAAAACGCACACAATGACCAGGTCACTGATTTTCCTGGTCTTCACCCTTGCCATTCTCTTCTTCGCCACCGGCAGCACCGCCCAAATCACCAAGTGGGAGGGAGCAAAGGCGGACCACCTCATCGAGGTTGCTCTACTCACCGACGATAACATTGTGGAAAACCCCTACTTTGGGGACTACCGTGGAGAGGGCGGGCCTTACTACGCCTCTCCCTCCTTTTTCTTCGCCATCTTCCTGAGCCAACGCGGCCACAACACGACCTTCCTTTCCAATTTGGGCGATCATTATGGCAGCGTGGAGGACGAGGTGATCGAAGTTCTCTCCAACACCCCGGTCTTGGTCGTTCCCACTTTGGACATTGAGGGGCCTCCTCCGCAAGACCTGCCTGAGGTGTTCACGCAATACCTCAACAACGGAGGAGTGGTGGTATGGACGGGAGACCTCGAATCCCTCAGCGGGCTCTTGTCTCTCAACTTTACCGTCGTTGAAGCGAATAATGGGCCTATTGAAATCAAAGCCAGGCAGTTGACGGAGGAAGTGTTCGAGAAGACAGAAGCCGCCCAAGACACCCCCTTCGCCAACGGCCCCGCCTTTGTGGAGGATTGGGAACGTGACCAAGTGGCCAACATGACCACGGGTTGGCCTGAAGAAGCTGTGTGTCTCTACGCTGCGGAGCAGGATGGCGAGGAGCTGTGTGCTGTGTTCTTCATGCCCGTTGGAGAGGGAGTGGTGGTCTACCTTGGATGGTCCTATTATGCTTTCGACTGGCCTGCGTACGACGACGGCATAATAAAGGTCAAGACTCGCGAGGTGGAGGAAAGGGACGTGATGACGAAGCAATGGAAAGAAGTGTTCCTCTTGGCTGTGGAAGGTTTTGTGGAGCTACCCAACTCCTCCTCCTCGGACCACTCCCAGGACGGCAACAGCGAATCCTCGCAAGACGGCCAAAGCGAAGACTCGTTTGCTGAGAGACTGACCCCTTTTGTTTTTTGAGGTGCAATGCAGAATAAAATTATTCGCATGCAATGCAAATGTGTTTGACAAATGAAAAAAAATGTGGTTCTCTATGTTGTTGTTGCTAAAACCATTCTTTTTTGTTTGTTTGTTGTCGTTTTTCAGGCTCTTTTGCTTTGTTTTGAACAACTGCTATCGCTACTTGGAGAGTTCCACTTTGGCCGAGTCTCCCATGTCCTCCGGGTTGACCTTCTCCCCGGACATGACGGCCTTGCCGGCGCTCATCACGGACTTGATGGTCCTGCCCACCCCGCTGGTGTCCCAGTACTCGCCCCATTGGCTGCGGACTTTGACGAAAGATAACTCCTTGTCCTCTGGGCCCTCGGGGAAGTAGGGCTTGAGGTGCACGCTCCACAGCTCCCTCTTGGCGGCCTCGCTGGAGACCACGCTGGCCGTGCCGGATATGGAGATGAAGTGGCCGTTGTCCTGGAAGGTCACGCAGACGTGGGGGTTCTTCTCCAGCTCCTGGACCTTCTCGCTGTGCAGCCCCGTGGCGAACCAGAGGTCCTCGTGCTCATCGACCTTGCAGACGTACATGGGGCGGGCGCGCAGCTGGCCGTTGCGCTCAGAGATAAGCATGCCCTCGCGGAAGCGGCTGACCAGCTCCTCGAACTTCTTTTCCTTGTCGGAGCCCACGGGTTCCAAGTGTTGGGAAGGCGTGTGGTGTTGTTGATGCATTTGTGAGTGTTGTTGTGTTGGATGCGGATGCCTGCCTTGTTGTTGATAAGAAACGGGTAGTGGTATAGTGACAGGAGAGGGAAACATTTTTGTGTTATAAATAGGTGGACAGAGGTGGAAGAAGGGAGGCAAGATGACAAAGGACGGGTCGACTTGAACTAGACAACGGGCAGGAAACCAGAGCATTACACAACCTTTCTGTGTATTTTCCGCCGATACGCTCCATTTCTTCTATCTGTTTCCCTCCGAATTTCGAGGGGAAAGCTGACGTCAACTGATCATGATGTGACGTCAGATGCCCATTTCATGACGTCACTATGAAAGAACGTGGAAAATCTAAAGAAATTCGAAAGAAAGAAACAAAACGCAAGGAATAAGAGAGAAACAGTAGGCTGCACAACCCAGACGACGCTTCTGACGTCTTGGCATCCGCTCAACGTTATGGAGCATCCCAGGGGTGGACCCCGTGTGAGACGTAACCCCACTTCTGCGCAACCACCCACGAATCAACAACAAAACAAACCCATTTCTTCACCCTTGTCCACCGCACAAAACACGAACAAAAAGACAGGCCACAAAGTTAACCTTTGGTGGACGCAATGGAACGACCTGCTGATCGACAAGTGCATAGACCAACGCTACCCATGGGTGGTCGGGCTCGTCTTTGCCACCGCCATTCTCTCCTTCAGCATTCACTTCTTCTTCTTCTTCTTCAACCCTTCTGCTGCCTCAACAACCACTTACCACTATAGCTTTTTCTTGTTTGTGCGGCTGTTGGGCTTCACCTTCCTGCTCTCCTTTCTTTCCATTCGCTCCCAGATATTCGGCCTCATTGGTACCAACGGCATTCTGCCCATTCGTAAAACGCTTCATGCTCTTCTCCTCCACAAACTCGGTTCTTCTTCCGCTTCTTCTTCCTCTTCTTCCTCCTCTTCTTCAACAAATGATAAACGACATGAACTCAGTCTTAAACAATGGGGTTGGCTCCTTCTCAACCTACCCACTCTCTTCTGGATCCTGCCTCTCTCCAGAACCATCTCTGCTTCTCCGCCCCCGCCCTTTGAAAGCATTCACACAACGCTTCCATTCAAGAGGCTCTTGGAGAGGTGCTTGCTTGCATTGGCATCCCTGAACGAGGACCAGCTCCTTGCCGCCGTTTGCTGGTGTGGCACCGTTTCCAGCCTGATGGTCGTGTTGGTGCCTGTAGGTTGGGTGGTGGTGCCTTGCCTGATGGCCGCCTGGTTCTTGTTCCTTTCGCTCAAGGTTGTGGGGAGGGAGTTTTTTGCCCTCCAGTTTGACTCTTTGTTGTTGGAGGCCGCCTTTCTGGTGATTGTGGAGACTCTCTTGCAGCAAAGCCGAGGACTCATGGAGCACACGGCTGCCTCCCACACGGTCCATTGGTTGCTGGTTTGGTTGACCTTTCGGTTGATGTTTGGCTCTGGTACGATTGCCGTTTTCAAGAGTGGATAGGAGAGTAAAGCTGTGGAAGCAAAAGCAAGGGAGAGAGGAAAGAAACAAGTAACATAAAAACGAAACCAAAAAAACAGGTATTGTCAAGCTGCTGACCAAAGACCCGGCTTGGCGAGACGGCACGGCACTCAACTACCACTATTGGAGCCAACCGCTCCCCAACTTGTTCTCCTTCTATGCCTACCACCTTCTTCCCAACCGAGCCCATCGTGTCTGCGTCTACTTTCACTTTCTCGTGGAGCTTTTCGCGCCCATTCTCTGCCTCTTTCCTTGGACTTCCGTTGGAGGTGCCCTGCTTGTTTTCAGCCTGCAAGTTGGCATCTTTGCAACGGGCTATTATGGAACGTTTAACTTGCTTTCAGGCTTTCTTGTTGTGACGGTCGTGCCTGATACCTTTTGGCCAACGTTCGTGAAGGAGATTGTGGACGAGTGGTGGTCTCGCTTCAACTTCGCTCCGCTTCCTTCTACGTCTTCGTCGTTTTCCTTCTACTTGGAGGACCCGTTGAGGTGGATTGTAGAGTGGACGTGTTTGGCGTTCGCTTTGCTGTTTGTGCTCTTTATCTTGATCAACTCGTTGGGTCCCTTTGCTGACCTCTCCAAAGGTTCTTTCTTCTTTTCCTTCTTCTTCTCCGTCCTCGTTTGTGTCTTGCTTCATTCTTCATTTCTCCTTTCTGCATCCTACTTCTTTCTTCTGATAGTTTGGGAAACAACTAAACAGGAAGAATAGTGCTATGGAAAGGATGGCATAAATGGAGCTGCCATAGGTACCTCAAGCTCTGGAGCATGGTCAACTATTACGGACTCTTTGGCCGCATGACGAAGCAACGTCTGGAGGTCATCATCGAAGGAAGCCACGACTGGAAGCACTGGCACGAATATCGTTTCCTCTACAAGCCCTCTGGTGGTCCTTCTTTACATCTACAAAAAGAGGATAAAGGAGCGAACGAGCAATGCATGAAGAAATGGAGCAAGTTGTGGTGGGGGCACTTACCGAGACTTGACTGGAGGTTGTGGTTCTGTCAATTTGTTAGCTTGTCGCCGGCGGCAAGCATGAGGATGGCGTGGCTCAACTCGTTCTTGAGGGAGCTCTTGCGTGGATCGAGGGAGGTGAATGCGTTGTTGCTGAGTGATGACGAGAACGGCATCGATAACATCAACAATCCACCTAAGATAATACGAGTGTCTCTCTACGAGTATCGCTTTGCTGACTTGACTTCATCATCAGAAAGAATGAAGAAAGACGTGAAGGAGAGCGGGAAGAAACGAACGGTAAGCAGGAAAGAGAAAGAGAAGGAAGAAAAAGAAAAGGGGGAAGGATGGGATTGGAAAGGTATGGAAGAGGAGGAAGAAACCGAAGACGAAAAGGAGGAAAGAAGAAAGAGAGCGGAGAGCGAATGGGAAGTGTGCGGAGAAGGTTGGTGGAAGCGTCGTTATGCGCGACGGTTCTGTCCTCCCGTCACGCTCAACGAACAGGGCAAACTCGTCTTTCTTACGCTGCCTCGTTCTTCTTCATCCTCTGCTTCTTCCTCTACCTCTTCTTCTTCAAGAAAATAAATCTCGTTTCCTATAAAGAAGAAGAGAAAGAAGAAGAAGAAGAAGAAGAAGAAGAAGAAGAAGAAGAAGAAGAAGAAGAAGAAGAAGAACAAGAAGAACAAGAAGAACAAGACCACGATTCGGCGAAGAAGGAAGAAGAAGAAGAAGAAGAAGAAGAACAAGAACAAGAAGAAGAAGAAGAACAAGAACGAAGAAGAAGGAAGAAGGGGAGGAAAGAAGACGAAGCACAAGGGCAAGAAGAACAAAAACAAGATATAGGAGACAAGGGAGAAGAACAAGAAGGTAGCTTATTGAATGAGACAAAAAGAAATAAGATCACTGAATGTTAAGAAAAGGGTTCCAAATGCCTTGCACGCTTGGCCGACTCGTGTAAACGGGTCGAGCGCCACCCTTCGGGTTCTTACCACCCCACTGATCCCGCAGGTATTGCGCCACGCGAGTGACCTCCAGTGGGTCGACGTTCTTCACGCAGACCTTCCTTCTGCGTCCATTGACTGTTGTAGAGATTAGAGAAACAACAAATGGAAGGGAGAAGAGAGAAGAAAGGGCAGAGAAAGAGAGAAAAGAGAGAGAGAGAGAGAGAGAGAGAGAGAGAGAGAGAGAGAAGGAGGAGGAGGAGAGAGAGAACATAAACAAGAGACGAGCATATGAGAAGAAAAGCGTACTGTATTCGGCGATGAGGTGAGGGTGTCGGCCACGGCGGAGCACCGCCTCCGCTTCTATTTGAGGGTTTCTTTCAACAAAGGCCGGGTACTGTGTTTTCAAAAACTCTCTTTTCGTTGTTGGGAACAAGTAACAAAAATTAAAACGGGTTTTTTAGAACATCAAAAGGAGGTTGAGTGAGTTGCCCGATCCATTGGGTTGGTGGTGAAAGTACCTTACTCCGCGACTGCTACCGCCCCAGTCACACCACTGCACGGTCAACCTTTTCATCTGCCATATTCCATTCCGCGACATTGTAGCTAGCTGCTCTCTCCCGCCCGAACCAAACTTTTTTTATTATTTTATCGTGGAGGAAGAAACCAAATGGATTGATCGATCACTTTTGTTTTGATCTTTTTTTCTTTCTTTTATTTTTTGGTTTTGTGGGTCCACGTCGACATGGAAAACTAATGCCGACACCTTTTCCACGGACAGGAGACACGATAAGAGAGTGGAGATGAGAGAGGTCGACATATATTTTCCTGGAAAAGATCTTTTGCTCCTTGTTCGATCTGAGTGGAAGGGACCCGCTACGGAAGGGCTGGAGAGCAACCTAGAACGGCCCGGTCGGGTTGCTGCGTCTGCTTGTCCTGTGGCATGACGAACTTTGCAGCGTGTTGGGGCCTAAAGTTGGGTTGCTGGTGGATATGATAGCGCGCAACGAGATTGGTCAGGATGTGCACTGGACCAAGTACGAGGAGGAGGAAGGGAAACGCTCAGAAGAAACGGGCGGCGGAGAAGTAGGGGCGGTAGGAGAGGACTAAGGTCTTGGGTGGAGGTTGCGTTATTGCTATCGTTGGAACCTGCCGAATGGTGTTATTGTGAAGGAACATAAGGGAAGCCGATAAGTTGAGTTGAACGAAAGAGAGAAATGAGGTTTAAAGAGTTTTTAGTTTTTATTCATGTGATGTGGAGGAATCAACAACAATCAACAGCAGCTGTAACTGGGAATGAGTCGGCAACACTTCCGACCGCCTATTACAAGAGGGCCTCCAGATTCTCGGAAACCTCGCTGACATTGGAGGGCAAGTACTCCTGGCTGACGCAAATCTCCCAACCTCCGTCAGTGAGGCGATGCTTGGGGTGGAAGCCGGAAACACCGGGGAATGCGGCTTCGTATTCTTGAGGGGAGAGGACCACAAAGGTGATGGTGCGCTTGGGAGTGGCATCCAGGAAGGCCTCCTTGCTCATATCGTCAGCGCACAACTTTTCCAAACCAGTGGTGAAGTGTTGCAAGTATTCCTTGACCAAGCGGGCGGGCTCGTCCTTGTAATGTTGGGCATGTTGGACGATGGTGAGGTAGTCCGCCGCGAAGGAGAAGGTCTGGCCACTGGCCGCGTTGATCTTCTGCACCAAGGCATCGATCTCGGGTGTGACATCACGGATGTTCTTGCGTTGGGTAAGGGAGAGTTTGGGTTCAGCCATTGTTGTTGTTGTTGTTGTGTTGGTTTGTGGTTTTGACAAAAAGGAATTGTTCGTCGTGAAACTCTCCATTTTATAGCGGCCAACAGGAGAAAGATGCCAGAAACTTCCGTTGGCCAGAGGGGAGATTGTTGGTCATGGAGTGATGGGCATTGGTGGTGGTTTCGATATTAATTCCCCTCGTTCAAGTAATAATGATATTTATAGCGTCAATGTGCCCGCTGCACTGAAAGTTTTTTTGTGATCAATGGCATTGGAAGACGTCTTACCACGTTGTTGGCGGTGCTGGACTACGGTGTTAGCATACCACCTTACCAATTAATATAAAACACTATAAAGTTAAGGGAATAAAAGATATAGATAAGAGAAGAGAGAAGAGAGAAGAGAGAGAGAGAGAAAGGAACATGGAGGCAAGCGGTTTAGCCAGCGTCTCGCTCCATCAGGTCACGGTGTCTGCCAACGAGATCGACGCTCTCAGGTCCTCCGATGACGGCCTGAGCTACACCGGAGCTGCCATCGACACCCGTAGCGACAAACCCCCTCCCTTCAGCATGCACGTGCGCGACCTGGTGGCCATCCATCGTTTGCAACACAACTACGTGTTGAACCCTTATGCCAACTCACCACAGAACCCAGCGACCGTCTACACCTCTCGTTTTGTGGGCAAAGCCAGACCCAACCCAAATTATTGGCTGCCCCATGGCTTTGGTTTGTGGCCACTCCTATTCTTCTTTGTTATTGTTGTAATGGTTCTTTTATTTTGTTAACGTTTTTGTGATGAAAGGTGTGGTCAGTGAGGGCCGAAACAAGCTGGCATTGTATGAAGGAGAATTCGTGAATGGGTTCAGGCAAGGCTTTGGTAAGGCACCCATTTTCGAGCGAAACCCGGACCGCTTTGTGGGTCAGTACAGGTCCGAGTTTATTTCTTTTCTCTCTCTCTCTCTTTCTCTCTCTCTCTCTCTCTGAGTTTTTTCGCTTGCTTTTTGAGTTAACGCGAGAACGAGTGCAGAGGACAATGGGAGAAAGGGCATAGACATGGAGTGGGGGAATTGACGGACATGACCTCAGGCACGACCTTCCTGGGAGAATGGAAGTACGACGTGAAGCATGGTCGTGGCCAGGAGCACTACGCGGATGGCAGCAGGTAAAAAACCTGGTCCGGTTCTTAGGGACCATTCCTCTCTCTGAATGCTTCTTCTTTGTGAATGATGATATCAAGGTATGTCGGCTTGTGGGCAAACGGAGAGCGCCACGGTCCGGGGATGCTCTGTCGAAGCGACACCAAGGACGGCATCTTCCTCTACGATTACGCCCATGGCAAACCCTCCGTGGAGTCCCACAAGAAGAAAACCATGGCGGCGGATCTGGAGTGGGACGAGTGGTTTGCCGATGTTGCTGCCCTGTTGGACAGAACCTTTGCCGGGCACACTGCCATCACTGGCTCTACCTCTGCCACCGTGTTGACGGTCCGTTGCGAGCTTTCTTCAAAACACAAAACAAAAAAATGGTGTTCCCTCCATGACATTGTCACTAATGGTGGCGGTCTACTGCAGGGTCTCTCGGGCAAGGCTGGTCTGAAAGAGAAAAAGCTGGCTCGAGAGTACAACACCAAGGAGGTGCCGATGTTCGCGCAACAGATATCGGCAGCGGCAGGAAAACCGGTGAGCTTGAACGTTGACATCGACTCTTTCCTCCAAGCTGCAGAGAGCAAGGTCACCTGCACGATCTTGACGGAAGGTCAATCCCAGTACCTTTTGGTCCCGTTGGTGAAGGCCATCGAGACCGTCTGCCAAGATGCCATGGGCAAACAAGCCTTTGCGGCAGGTAAGGATCGTGTTTGCTGGTCTTCGGTGGCGCTCACTCACAACTCGAACGTTCGACACAGCGGTTGACACGATCGCCGTGAAGCACGACCGTGCTGTTGGGGAGTTGACGCAGGAGCTTGTTGATAAGACGTGGAGCATTACCGCCAATTTCGAAGATCCAAGCGCCGTGCTCCTTCCCACAAAGATGGCCTCATGGCTAGAACGCCACATTTAAAGGAATGGTTTGGTACCTTGGCCCCAAAACTCTTCTGCTTCTTCTTATTGTTCTTGTTCTTCTTCTAAGAATTATCCTTGTTCAAAGCCTTGTCCTTTGCATATCTTCTGCGGCGAGGCGCAATCCTTTCCGCCGGGAGGGTGGCCTCCGCATCGTTCATGATGATGATGGGCCACTCCTTTCGCCCTTCAGGCAGGAAAAAGCAAGGGCAGCACGTTATCCCTCGATGCTGTCTTTCCTGTCTGGTCAACTCCAGGGTGCTGGTGCCGCTGGGCTGCAAGGAAAGGACTAAGAGAAAAAAAAAAGCAGAGCTGCTGCTGTTGCGCTGTTACAGTCGAGCTGGCAGCAGCATACTGACCTCTTCTTAACTAAAAAAGCAACCAAGCGTTATAAGGGAGGGGTAATATGAAAGATTTTAAATGCGAATCGGGTAAACGTCCCACCCCACAACGCTAAAAGTCCCACCCCTTCGGTAAACGTCCCACCCCTCAGGTAATTTACCCACCCTAATATGTATTTATAACAACCTATTTTTTTTGTGCTATTTTGCCACCAAAGCGTGCGCTGGCCATTATTTTAGAGAGTGGAGAAAAGGGATCAGAAAAATCAAAAATTTATTTTTTAGGGGGCTTTTTTTTTTCGTTTTGTTCTTTTGGCCAGTCTTTTCTTTGTCACGCTGGGCACCTTTTCTTCGTTCTGTTCTTTTTTTTTGAGGAGAGAGGAGCTTCACGACCTGTGTTTTCTGGTACCGTGGGTTGGGCTTCAGTTGTCGTTTTGGAGAGAGAGGCTTCCTTTTGTCCACTCGGGGATCCTGGTAGTTCACCACGGGTGCGACGCCATAGATCTCTTCCGTTTTACAGTTCTTTTGCCATTGAGAGGTACGCTTTGCTTTGCACTCTTCAAAAATGACAAAAATCAACTTCAGAAAAAGAATCTGCTTGATACAAAAAGTGACAAACATACCACTTTGCGTTTTTGTTTTTTGATTTTGTTGTTTTTTTGGTGCAGCCGCCGCCACCGCCGCTGCCTTTTCTTTGTTGTTTCAGGTTTTGTTAAATTTGATTGAAAGGTACGTTCGGTTTCTGGTGTTTGTGTGAGGTGTTAGCTAAAAGTAGGAAAGGAGGGAGAGATTTTGTTTAAAAAAAAGAGATACTAACTTAATTCAAGCAAACATTCTTCTGTGAGTCGCAGGTTGGTTGCTACTTTCGGCCGCTTTGTTGTATTGCGCGGCCTCCCAGGTGATGACTTCCCTGTAGCATATGCGATTGCTTGTTCTGCTTCTTCCTTGCTAGAGTACTCGATTTTTGGCTCCACTGGATGTTGATGCTTTGTTCCTTGATTTTTGTTTGCATTCAGTTTGTCTTTCTCCTTTTCCTTCTCCTCCTCCTTCTCCTCCTTCTCCTCCTTCTCTTCTTTCTTATTGTTGTGTTCTTCTCCTTCAGAAGTTTCTTCCTCAAGATCTCCGCCGTCGTCCTCACCAAGTTCATCCATCGATGGCTCCTCCAACAGTAGCAGCGCCTGCTGTTCCTCGTCCTGTTCATCTCCCTCCTCTCCTTCCACATCTTCATCATCAAGGGTAACAGGCGCTACACGTTGCTCCAGGGAGTCAGTATCATCTGCTTCAACGATGTCATCTTCAACTATTCTTGCCACTTGTGAGGTGCTGCTGTTGGTGCGTCTTGTTTGTCTTTTCAGCCCAAGCTCTAAAAGGTTCTGATCTGAAAATGTTTTCTGTAGATGAGCAGCAAGTCCAAAAACGTGTTTGCACCTCCTACCATAATACCGAAAGTAAGGACAGGTGCATGAAGGCAATTCTATAGTCACGGCGTACTCATTCCATTTGAAAACGCCGTCAGCAAGCTCTACAAAATGTGCGTTCAATCCTTCTTCTACCTCTTTTTCCTCTCTGTCGTTGTTGTTGTCATCGTTTTTGCTGCCATTCTCTATTTCTTCTTTTTCTTTCTGTTTCTCAC
Organism: Balamuthia mandrillaris; assembly: GCA_031835245.1. Lineage (NCBI taxonomy): Eukaryota > Discosea > Longamoebia > Balamuthiidae > Balamuthia > Balamuthia mandrillaris. The sequence continues at coordinate 35,049 of JAVKOQ010000348.1, read as the reverse complement.
TCTGTTGGTGCTGTGCCAGCCGCAATCCCTCTTGATATATCCTCCAAAGCCGGCAAACACCAAGGCTTGGGCGTTGCTGTAGTACATCGATGCGGTTGAGCTCCACATTGTAGCGGCGAAACACATTGTCTGCTAGCGTTAAGACCAAGTTGTGATCCCCTTTGGTGCCTTTGCAGTGGAAATCACGAAGAATGCTACGAAAGATCGTCTCTGTTGCATTGTTGGTATTCCACAAGCCCTCTCGGTACCCAGGACGATCAATGCTTTTCCACGTTGATGCCCATGGAGGAGAAAGCCAGTTCTTGTCAAAGTACTGCCAAAAACGGGTAATCCTCTTTTTTTGGCAATAGTTCTTCAACACTTTTGTTGCTTCTTCCTCTGCATCTTCTGTCATGGCATGTTGCAGTCTTTTTAACAACCCCAATACACTTCCATCATCCTTCCCTTGTTGTTTGGTATTATTGTTAGTTTCTACTTGTATGAGCAACAACGAGAGGGAGAGAGCAGATGCATGAAAGAGAGAGAACAAACCATACTGCGCAACTTTTTTTCTCCACAGTTGTTGTGCATGAAAGTCACACAACACCACCTGAAAGCCAGCACTTGTCGCCCCGTTACGCTCCACCTTGTCTTTGTCGATCATTACGAAGGGTTGCCACGTAGGTTTTGGGGAGTAGATCGTTGTCGTCTGTGTCTCAAAAAAGTGACGAACAGACGAAAGGAAAAAGCGCACAACTGCTGCGCGTTCCTTGCTAGCAACAGCGAAGGCAACAGGCCAGCTCCGTCCCAAGTCATCTTGCACCACCAGTGCCCAAACGGGGTGATGTGACTTGGATAGCTTGTAGATGCTGTCCAGGCCGACTACATCCTTACCCCATCGCTGAAGCACAGTGACTGCATAAGGCGCGATCAGAAAAATCATCCATGGCCGACGGGCCGCCGTGCGATCAAGGATGTACGTTTCACGGCTCTCCAAAGGTGGGAAAAGGATAGTAGAAGCCAGTTCTGGCCGATTCAAGGCCGCTTGGAGGGCTTCTGCTCTGGTTTGCCCTTTCTTGCCGATTCGCAGTTTTTTCCTTCCGTTGTGGATTACAGTGGCAATCTCCTGCACAGTGGGTACATCCCGAGCATCCTTGACCAGCTCACAAGCGCCCCCCAGCAACATTCGTTGCAGCTCGTGCGCCGTCATTGCTCCTCCTCTCCCATTCATTCCGTCTTCTTTTGTTCCTTGCCCATCCATCTGGCGGAGCCACTGCCGAAGCGCAGGTGTCATAGGCAAAGCGGAAGGCGCGCAAAACCCAGGTCCGTGGCTTTGGGCTTCCTTCTGGATGTAGATGTAGGCCGTGTTTAGCTCATCTCTAAACACCACCCAACGGCTTTGTACTTCACAGTCCTTTAGTTTTTTGTTCTTCTTTCCTCTTGCAGGAGGAGCACAGGCAAAGCCGCCAGAGCAGTGAAGATTCTCGCTGAGTGCAACCTCAAGGACCCCATTCTTCACCTTCTTGACTTTAGGCGCCACCAACACTTTCACTCCTTCAAGGGTGGTCCGCTGATTACTAAGCACCTTCACTCCTGTTCGCTTTGTAAGCCCACGAGTTGATCTCCATTGGACTCGATAAAAGGTCGGAGCATCCTCTCCACCATTGTACAACCGTGAAAGCTGCTGCAATGGAACCTTTCGTTCAAAAATCCACCCGTAAATCTCGGCAAATCTTTTTTTCTTCGCTTCCATAATTAGAAAAAAAAAAAGGAAAAAACAAAAAGCCAAACAAACAAAAAAGGTGTGTGATGGTTGTGTGTAGCTGTTTCTAGTTGAAAGAAAAAAGTTAAAGAAGAAGACCTTGTTACAACCCAAGAAAAAGTAACGGTAACGTTATTGAAAAAAAAAAGGCGGGAACAAAAAGAAAAGTATGGCGGGCAAGAATGGTGAGAGGAATAACCGTTGACCAAGGATACAGCATGCTTTCAATTCCTGACAGTTTCTTTTACAACGGTTATTCCTCTCGCCAAGCAAAGAGAAACACAGTAGCAATGTAACGATAGAGTTACTCATAATTCATGTCACCCTAATAGGTTGGGACTTTTACCTGAGGGGTGGAATTTTTATCGGTGGGGTGGGAAGTTTATGGTCGTGGGGTGGGATATCTACCATTTTTGCATGTCAGTGCCTATGTCGGTGTCCAGTACAACGCTTACGGGCCATTCGGTTGGAGGCCGAACCGTGATGTTCATCTTTCTCTCTCTTCTTTATGTATTCTGCGTTCAATAAGAGATCGTTTCTTATTGCTGGGCCAATCGCTTTGGTTTCTCTTTCATATTTTTGATTTTCTATTGGATAGATCTTTATTGTAATTAAGTCACTAGTAACGCTTGGCTTTTAAAGCTATTTGTTGTGCCGAACAAGAGTGGCAGCCAAGACGCCACCTATCGCCAACGAGTAGAGTGTAACAAGGATGAACCACACCAACACTTGCTTGACCCGGCCAGAGGAATAGAAGTAGAAGAGCAGGTGAAAGGAATTCATCATGATCCAGGTGAGAAAGGGCGCCAGCCAATAGATCTCAGCCAGGTCTTGGTCGTGGATGAGGAACAGCTTCAAGGCGAATGGAAAGAGGGCCACGAAGAAGCAGTGGTTGTGGTTCAGCCAGAAGGTAGTCGTGTCGTTGATGAGAAGAGGAGTTGTTTTGGAAGGGGTGGTAGAAAGCTCATGATAGCCGTCGAATCTGCTGTTGAGAAGAAAGTGATTGTGAAGCCACCATTGAAAGCCCAATACAACAAACGTGACAAAGTGGCCGACAAAACTCCTCCATTCACTTTGAACAAACTGTTTTTCAAACATTAACATAGAATAAGTAAACAAACAAAAAGAATTTGAAAAACAAAGAACTGTAACAAACCTTATAAACATCCTCTTGTTTCTCAAAGCTCAACGGATAGGTAACGTCCACAATAAGCAACGTCATTGCAACAGCGTACACCCCATCGGTGAATGCCTCCATCCGTTCCTTGGGGTACCCCTCCAACTTGGTCTTCTTTGCCGCCCGCATCGCGCCGAACCGTCCCGACAAGATCTGAAGCGCTTGCAACGTCACCACCAAGCCAAAGTAGGTAAACACCCCAAAGACGGGGCGAAGCACGGCCGCCAAGACCAGCACGAGGATGGTAGAGAGGCGGAGCAACAACTCCACCACCATTTTTTGTCGACCCAACTCGTGAACGACACGAGTCGTCGCCATAGCAACCACCAACAAAAGAAGGTTGCTAAGCGACAGTGTCGACATGATTCCCGAATAGAAATTTATGGCTGTCGGCTCTTTGGTGGAGGCCAGGAGGCTCTGCGTGGCAAAGGAGGCCAGGCAAAGGATGGAGAGATGCAAGAGGCCAAAGAGCACGACGAGGGGCTGCCTGCCGTCCAGCCAGTGGAAGCTCAGCCGGTTCTCCCGCATGATGCGGCCGATGACGGTGAAGCCCAGGAAGAGCGCCACCATGAGGATGATGAGCTGAAAGGCTTGCTCGCGGGGGCTGGGATAGAGCTCTTGGTGGACGCTCTTGACGTGGTCCATCAGCGGAAGCAAAGAGATCGTCGCGACGACTCCGCTCACAGCATCTTTTTGTTAAAAAAAAAAGAAATATAAATATCGCAACAAAAAAGATGAAGCGGGGAAAAAAAGTATTTGTGCCTGTCATTAGCTCGAGGCGAGACACCTCTTTTTCTTCGGCGTAAAGTTCAGCATCCTCACAGCGAGCAAGGGAACTTTCTTCCAAAGGCAGGCCAGGTTGCTGCCCCAACAGTAACGCTTCCTCCTCTGCCTCCTCCCTGCTTGTGTTGATTTTCATGGCTTGCTACTCTTTTTTTAATTTTACATGCACCACCAATCAAAAATCAAAAAATCCACAGATCGGTCGACAACAAATCGTTTCATCTCCGTTTTCTTCCATTTTTGGATAAAACCAACGGATACAAACAAAAAGGGTAGCAATAAGCAAGAAAGCAAGAATGCAGCCACTAACACGACAACACACCAATGTGTGGGGGGTGTATGAGATGGGCAGCAGGGGCAAGGCGAAGGTCCTGCGTAGGCTGAAGAGCATGCAGGAAGCCAACGAGGCTGCCAGGGAGGAGTTCAGCCTGCTGCCCCAAGAGGGCATGGACGAGGAGGACGAGATCGATGAGCCTGGCAGGCCCTACTACAAGTTTGCCTGCCTGGGCTACGGCGCCTCCTGCATCACCATCTTCGTGGAGGAATTGCGGCTGGACGAGCTGACGGTGGAGGACCTCAAGGAGATGTGCAGGGACCATGGCTTGTCCCCCAGTGGCACCAAAGCGGTGCTCACCGATAGGTGCAGGGCCATCGTGGAGCAGAACAAGAAGCAGGAGGAGAGCCAGAAGAAAGAAACAGGGGGCGAGGAGGAGGAAGAGAAAAAGGAAGAAGAAGAGGAGGAGGAGGGAGAAAAAAAAGAGCAGGAAGGGACGACAGGAGAAGACAAAGCCAACAAGGAAGCTTTTACAACGCTTGGGGTTAGGAAGGCAGAGGACAAGAAGGAGAGCAAAGAGGAGGAAGAGGAGAGCAAGAAACAAGAACCAGCGCAGAAAAAGGCGCGAAACCAGTGAGAGCATTATCATAACGACACGTTGCATTTGTTGCTTGCACTCACTCCAGTGGAACTTTCACGCAGAGAAAAATGAAAAAGGTGCTTCTTCTTTTGGGATACAGAAGAAGAGGAAAGCATAAACATGGAGGCAAATAAAAAAAAGAGCTAGCTCTCTTGAGTAACAGGATTCGCTTTTGGATTCTTCTCCTTGCTTCTACCCTCATCTTTCTTCTTTGTCTCGTTCTTTTGTTCTGCTCTTCTCTCTCTCTCTCTCTCTCTCTCTCTCTCTCTCTCTCTCTCTCCCTCTCTCGTTTCTCACCCTCATGAAGACTAACGCACGAGCACACCTTCTTTTTGTTTTGCTTACTCTGTTGTAGCTGGCGTCTAACCCAAGGCTTGAAATAGAAAGAAGAATGGGGAAAGCCATAGCATCTGACTTATAATATATTCACAACGACGCCCGACTTGTATTTTAGCGAAAGGCCTCCTCGAACCATGCTCAAGTCTTGTCCAGGAACGAGCTCCCAAACCACCTTTTCTCTCATTAACACAGCCAACAAGGTCACCACCTCCATCATTGCAAACTATGGAATGGCAAAAGCAATGAGCAAGGAGAACGTAATAGGCAAAGCAAACGCTTTCCTAGAAACAAGAAGCAAAGCGAAGATCACCTTCATTCCTATACAGCTATGAATGCCCGATGCAAAGCTGAAGAAGCAGGACCGGTCGTCGTCCTTCAGAATAAGCTTCTGCCTCTCTATCAAACCGGTCCGGGTCAAACACCTTTACTCATTCGTTTTCGCTATAGATGTGCAGAGGAGAACAAAACGTTGGAAGGAAAATAACATACATGAGGATCAGTGAAAGCTTCGTGATGAACGCCTTGAAAGCTGACCACGATGATGTCTACATCATTACGTAACGCAGCAATTCCTTGACCACTGCCGTGCAGTAAGACAAGCTTTGAACCTGTTGTTGACCAAATGAGCAAGCGTTAGACGAAAAAGAAGAACAATATGAAGAGGAATGAGGAGGAGAACTCTACACGTTCGTAGGTGAGATCTTCTCCTGAGGGAGCCTTTTGCTGTATCTCTTGTTGAGCTTTGCGGACCACTTCCGGATGCTGAGGGAGTACCTTCATCAAAGTACATAAAGTACTCAACACTAGAAACACGAAACAAGGATGTTTCCATTTAGTTTGCTCGCTTTTGTTTTGCTCCACTGGAACAAACCTGTTTCATGACCAGCAAGCAGAAAGAGAAGGAGGTTATCGATGATGGTATCCTCGTCGAGAACAACGCCTTCTCCTCCCGCTTCACCGCAAGCTTTCATCTCAGCTGCCACACGAAGCAACATTGAAACCACTGTTTCTTTCTGTTGGTTCTCTGAGGGATTGTTTTGCTCCTATGTTGCATTGTTGTGCACCAGTTAAAAACTAAACTAAAAGAACAGAAGAGAACAACAAGATGGTAGGTGATATTGGTATTTACCCGTTGCGCTTGGTCCAATAAAGCTTTCACGCTTTGTTGCAGCTGCTTTCTGGCAGCTAGAGACCGCATAAAGGCGGACCCAGCTATCCTTAGCGGAAGGCTGGAGAACGCGTGTATCCATTCTTCGTACACCTTTACCTGTTCGGTGTTCGTTACTGTGTCTTTGTCGATCATACTGTGGAAGAAGCATGTTCAAGCCGTTTATGAAAACCAAGGAGGCGCGGGTAGAGGATGAAGAAAAGAAAAATGGAAGCGGTACCAGCCGTAAACAATTTTATAGGCTAGCGTTCTTAACAACGGAAGCATGGTTAGAGGTCCTGGAGTGGCCTTCCACTCCCTCACATTCTGCTCTACAAAGTACTTCATCGTAGCAAAGTGGTCTTTCATGGCATTCGTTGAAAACAATGTAAACAACGACTTGCGACGGACTTTGTGAAGCGGACCAACTACTGCTGTGATGGCATTTCATTCCAGCTCAGAGATATGGTGAGGGACCCATCCTTGCACCTTTGATTGTGGCACTAACGTTATTTTATTCAAGAACGACAGGAAGGAACTCACTTGTTTGCCGTCGGCAGCAAAGACACGTTTAACGTCTTCGTCAGGCTCACATGTTGCAAACAGTTCTCTGCAAAAAAGCAAAAACCGAGTTATACAAACAGGAGCTCATTCATGAAGGGCCGGAGGATAAAGACCTTCCAGATAAACATAACCGAGTTCTACTCCCGTATCGCTCGAAACGAGAGGTCCACATCTTCTCCGGATCGCTGGTCACCATCAAAGGAATGACCTCTCCAACTCCAATGGGGCAAAGGCCTGGCATCCCTTCTCCTCCACCATTGCAACGCCCCAACGATGAAGTAGGCAGTCACGAAAGCGCCAAACAATGCCACTGCCATATTCCATCCCATTTTCGTGTTCGATTGCTTTGTTCTGCAATGAAAGTGATGCGGCATATCGAACTAAAGTGAAGCATAAGAATGATAAGGTGATGGATGAAAACGGTTGGCCTGAAAGTTGACAGCTGTTCATTCCCGAAACGAAGTATGAGTGTATCATCGGGCAAGACGGTGGTTACCGCTGAAAGGAGTTCTTTCCTTTTATTTTTTCCATCTTCCTCTAGAGTGGCACTAACTGCATAACTCCTCCATTCCACAAATAATGAAGGCATTCTGTTCTTTGAAGATATTACACCGGAAACATGATGCGTCCTCCTTTTTACGTGGTTCGGCCGGATACCAAAAAGCCCCACGTCGTGTCTCCCCGAACAATCCTTTTCTCCAAACAAGCGCAAAGAGAGGTCCGGCTCCTCATCTCCTTTCCCGAAACGGTGCATTTTTCTGATTTGTCGATTTTACGGTCTTTTGATGACGTAAGCTTGGTTTCTTGCCACTGCTGATATCAAGGGGAAGGTGCAGTTTTAAGTATGCGGCCACGTCAGCTCTGTTTTTGAATACAATTCGTCAGCAGTACCCTCGATGCTATCGGCGCAACGAGGACAAGTCAGGACGGTGTTACCAGGGACGGCAAAGCAAACGACAGCGATGGCAACAACAGCGTTGACTGAAAGGGCAGTCAGTGAAACTAACTTCTGCGCAGCAGGTGGCCCAATAAATGCTCGTTAATTTGTTGTTTATAGTGGTTACTTGGAGATAAGTTTACACAAAAAGATAAAGCTGCACCTCAGGTGACCTAATGACGTCGGTTTTGCGGTTTAAAAAAGATAGACTTTTGCGGAATGTATAGGTTTAACTGGTCAGAACTGTATCTACCACGTTCCTCAGGTCATTAACATATCTTTCTTCTCAGAAGAGCTAATGAAGGTACCCAAATGAACGGGTTACCCCATGAAACAACATCATTGGGCCACCTGAGGTGCGACCGTTTCTCCTGTGGCGAAAAAAATAAAAAATTGTTCCTTCAAACAACAATACTTTCAACGAAGCAATTGAACATTGCTACACGAAACCTCTTACTAGAATCCTTGTGTACTCCAACAACAAACAACAAATGACAATGACTTCCGCTTGGGTGTTCATTGCAACGCTTGTCTTAGTGCTTTTTCCTGTTCTCATCTCGGCCGTAAGACAAAGTAGCTTGAACTCAACCCTTGTTCACGTTACATTACTTTCTCATATTTGATGGTTTCTAATAGCGCCTGCACCGCTCCACAGAGGAGAGAAGCCTGTTCCAAACTCCTACATCATCAAAATGAAAAGCGACGTAGACTCTTCTAAAGGTTTGTATTTTGTTGGGTGATGCTACCTTAGTTTATTGAGTTTCTCGGCGTGTGTGCATCTTTTCTTTTGGAATGCAGCCACAGACTATTTGTTCCGGGTGGCCACGAGACTGAATGCAACCAGGGAGGCCCGGGCTGTTGAACGTTCTGATTCCGCTCCAGACCTTCTTGACCTAGTTAGGCATGTTTACTCGTTTGACGCATTCCAGGGCTTTTCCGCCAAGCTCTCACAAGGGTAAGAAGATGAGTTTGAATTTGTTGCTGATGTTCCCCTCATCGTTCTCATTTTCTTTTGTGTTGTTTGACAGAGAACTGGAGAAGATCTTGCGTGATGATGAGGTGGACTATATTGAAGAAGACCAATTCTACGAGTATCAAGCCTGTGTTGCTCCTAGCGCGAATGGCCATCATGTAAGTCCGCCTTTTTCTTCTCTGTTTTTCTTCTTTATCCTTATCTCTCGTTATTGTTATAGAATCTGGATAGGTTGGACAACTCTCCTCCAAACTGGGATGGGGTGTATCGCCACGAGGCCAAGGAGGGAGACGGCGTTGTTGTCTACGTTCTTGATAGGTAAGTTGTTGTTCTTTGAACATCGTTGCATACTTTTATACCATTCGTTCTGCCAATGGCCTGTTCTCACCCTTTTTCGTTTGCACCGGCCAGTGGAATAAGAACAAGCCATCATGAGTTTGGTCCCCCTCCCAACTGGCGTGCGGCCTTTGGAGCAAATCTTGTTGACGATGGCTACAACAGTGATTGCCATGGGCATGGAACTCATGTTGCTGGTTTGTTTTCCTCCAGATCCTTTTCGTTTCGGGGCCTGGAATATACTGAAAGTAATCTTCACCAGGAACCATTGCTGGCTATTGGCATGGGGTGGCCAAGAAGGCAAAAGTTGTGGCAGTGAAGATTGGCAGCCCATTGAGTGATTGTTCTTCGGGTCCGACCCTCTCCAACATCATAAACGGAATCTCCTGGGCAACCAATGATCACAGGATCAAGGGGCTTGAACGTTCTGTTGCCAATCTGTCCAGTGGAGGACCAAACTCTTTGACGATGTGCACTGCAATTCAAGCCAGCCACGATGCTGGAATCGTGTGGGTTGTTGCAGCTGGCAATGATAACGCGCCTGTCTCTTCTGGTTCTCCCTACGACTGTACAGCTGCTATTGTCGTTGGAAATGCGGTTTATGATCCCACAGCTCAACAGGACTATAGGGTTCCAACCTCCAACTATGGGAGCAATGTACACCTTTTTGCTCCAGGACAGGATATCAACAGCTCTGCCATCACGAGCGACACTGCGGTGAGAAGTTTTACAGCCTAAACCTTCTTGACAACAAACTAACCTTTCTCAATTTCAATGAGCACAGTGGGCGGTTCACAGCGGCACCAGCATGGCTGCTCCTCATGTGGCTGGCGTGGTTGCCCTCGTGAGAGCAGCGAACAATTGGTCTTCAACCCACGCACGTGATGCGGTGAAGAATATGTATGCTAGCACAGACCCTGTTCAGTTGAACTGTGGCTTGGCTCTGGATCCGTTTTCCTGTATGAGTACTCCACCAAGACACATTTTCTTTCAGTGTTGAGGGGGTCGCTTGTGTATTTTGTATTGCATGTGTAAAACTAAAATAAAATCTCATCCCTTGAGGGAAGACCGGAAGGAGCGTACGTGGGACGGAGAGAAGCCCAGTTCCATTTCTTTACAGAAGGGAGGCGATAGTGTTCGTTTGGAGAGGTTGATTGATTGCGAACGGTGCAGAAGGAATGTGTGGAGTGGCCAGGCTTTGAGATCGCCGCCGCGGAGAAGCTTCACGCATAAGATGCGCTTGACAAGCTTAACATGAGCATCCGTTGCAACCGTTCGCTCTTGAAGGAAACACGGAGAGAGTTTTGCGAAAATGATATATCGTTAGTCCCCCCCCCCCTCTCTCTCTCTCTGTCTCTCTCTCTCTCTCTCTCTCTCTGTCTCTCTGTCTCTCTCTCTCTCTCTCTCTCTCTCTCTCTCGAAAGTTATTGGTAGTAAGCGACCACATCAGCTCTGTTTTTTGTATACAATTCTCCATGACAAACTGTTTCTCTTTTGTTCAATCGGCTTTTTTGCCTTCGGGCAAGAGGTTCACAATGACACCAGAGTTGAACTTGAGGGACAGGCCTGCCCGAACCTTTTTAAAAGAAAGCAGAAAATGCATTCAGAAGATAAAGAAGAACTGAAGAGAGAAGTAAGCAACGCACCAAACGCAAGTCTTGGCCAGGAACAAGCTCCCAAACCAACTTTTCCTTCAATATCACGGCCAACAGCGAGACAACTTCCAACATGGCAAACTATAACAGTTAAAACGATGAGAACGAAGCAAGAATGTAACTAACAGCTCCGAAAGAAAAGAGAACGAGACGAGAGAGCAAAGAATGAGAGAGATGAGAACAAGAGAAGAGACGAGAGAAAGAGAGAGGAGAGAGGAGAGACCTTCATGCCAACGCAACTGCGGGTGCCACCTGCAAAACTGGCGAAACACGCTCTGTCGTCATCCTTGTACTTTGTCGAGTATGTCTCCGACTCTCGATAGAACCGATCCGGGTCAAACATCTGTTTAAAAAAAAACAAATAAGAAGAGAAACGAATAAAGAGAAGAAGAAGAAGAAGAAGAAGAAGAAGGAGAAAAACTAACTTCTGGGTCATTAAAAGCTCGACTATGAACACCCTGATAGCTGACCAGGATGATCTCACCACGTGGGACGGTGTAGGGGCCAAGCGCGAAAGGTTCGAGGACTTCTCTGAAGCCGCCAACAACCGGCGGGTGGACACGGAGCACTTCTTTCACCACCGCTGTACAATAATGTAAACTTTGTACCTGTTTTGTTTTTGTGTATCGTTTGTTCGTTGAAAGTGTTGCCAAAAAAAAGAAAAGAAAAGAGGAAGCGTACATGCTCAAAGGTAAGTTCTTCTCCATCGGGAACGACATTGCGGACCTCTTCCTGGGCTTTGCGCATGACCTCTGGATGCTCCGGCAATACTTTCATCAACGAGCACATCGTGCTCAACACTATGTTTGGATGGGAGTTAGCATGCAGCTTCTTCATCTTCTTCTTCATCTTTTTCCTTCTTCCTCCTGCCTGGCTTCTTACTTTTTTGTTATGATAAAGCAAGAAGACGAACCTGTTTCGTGACCAGCAAGCAGAAAGATGAGCAGGTTGTCAATCATGAATTCGTCGTCAAAGAAGACCCCTTCCTCGCCACCGGCTGCCTCCATTTCTTCTGCCAAGCGAAGCAACATCAACACAACTGTTGACTTGGGTTGTTTCGTGGGTGTGTCCTTTGTCCTCCCCTTCACGGTTTGAATGAAGAAACGAAGAATTGTTGGATTTTAAACGTTATTATAGGAAGTAAGAAAGCAAACGTACTTCTCTTGCTTCTTCGAGCAGGGCTTTCACTTTGCGTCGCAGCTGCTCTTTGGCGTAGAGACCTTTGTTGAGAGTACCTCCTGGCAGGTGAAGAGGGATGCTGGTAAAGGCAGCTATCCATTCTTCGTAGAGTTGCACCTGGTCGTTGTTGGTCGCGGTCTCTTTGTCGATCATGCTGATGTTATAGCAGGATGAATAAGAGACGAAGGAGAAGGAGAAGGAAAGAGAAACGAAAATAGGAACGAAAAACAAAGAAAGCGGAAGAAGAAACGAAGAAAAAAGAAGAAATGAAGAAAGACGAAAGCAGATGAAAGAGTCCTACCATCCATAGACAGCCTCATAGGCAAGCCCTCTCAACAAGGGCATCATAGTGAGCGGTCCCGGCGTCTCCTTCCACTCTTTCACATGCTTTTCCACAAAGTGTTTCATCGTGCCAAAGTAGCTCTTCATGGCGGGCGTCGTGAACAGCGTGAACAGAGCTTTGCGGATGACTCTGTGCGGAGCGCCGGCAATGGCGGTGATCGCCTTGCCTTCCAACTCGTGCAGATAACTCGGGAGCCAGCCCTGAACATCTTTGCCCTCAGCTGCAAAGACTCGTTTCGCATCTTCTGGTTCGGCTGTCGCCCAAAACTCTCTTTTTGTTTTTTGAGGCGGACATATATTAGTCGTAAAAGAAAGTAAACAAACCAAACGAAAGAAAAGGGAAGAAACTTTTACTTTCCGAACAAAGAAGCTCTGGTTCTGGAGCCATAGCGCGAAAAGCGGTCCGGCCAAACACGATCCGGAGGGAGAAAGATGAGAACGGCGAGAGCGTCCCCGACGAGAGGCCAGCTCCAGTGAGGAAGCGGTCTGCCTTCCCTCCGCCTCCTCCACCACTGCAAAACTCCGACCAGCAAGTAGCTGGCCACTACCACGAAGAGCGCAAGCGTCAGCGCTGTCCAGTTCATGTTGTTTGTTTGTTTGTTTTGGGCTAGATGTTTTGGTGTGCCTGTAATGCTTGTTGTCGGTTCAATTTAAAAAAAATATCGAAACTGAAATGTGATAATTCCAAAATTTGACGAAATAATGTCTATAAAAGGTTCGATTATCGGCCATTGAATCGTAAATTTAAATATTTTTAGCCAATGGCGAACGAATAAATCTCTCTCGCTCTTATTGCCCATTCGCTCCGCTCCTCTTTTTAGCTTTTCTCCTTTGCGTCTTCTTGTTTTTCGTACTTTCTTTCTTTCTTTCTTTCGTCATCTTTTTATTCTTTCTTTCAGTCCGCTTTTTTGCCTTCCTGAAGAAAGTTGACGATAACACCAGAGCTCACCTTGAGAGAAATGCCTCCACGCACCTTCGTGGGTTGTGAAGAATAAGAAAGGGGAGAGAGAGAGAGAGAGAGAGAGAGAGAGAGAGAGAGACGAAACGAACCAAACTCAAGTCTTGTCCCGGAACAAGATCCCAAACCAACTTTTCTCTCATCAGCACGGCCAACAACGTGACAACTTCCAACATGGCAAACTATAAATATTGAAAGCCATCTCTGTTAACAGAAACACTGGTAACGAAAAATAGATAAAGATAAAGAACCTTCATGCCAACGCAACTGCGAATACCGGCAGCAAAGCTGAGGAAACAGGTTCTATCATCGTCTTTGTACTTTGTCGAGTACGTTTCAGACTCCCTATGAAACCGATCTGGGTCGAACGTCTTTTCCGCCCAGAGATACCGAATAAGGGACTGATACCACGTGAAAGGAGAAAGGGGAAGTGGTCTTACTTTTGGATCATTAAAAGCTTGACTGTGAACTCCTTGATAGCTGACCATGATGGTTTCTCCGCGTGGAATGGTGTACTGGCCAAGCGTGATGGGTTCTAATACTTCTCTGAACGCACCAACCACTGGCGGAACGACACGAAGCACTTCCTTTACGATGGCAGTGCAGTAGGCTAAGCTTTGGACCTGTTGTTTGCAAGTATAAGAAAAATAATAAAACAGAGAGCAAAAGCAAGAAATAAGCATACATGCTCAAAGGTAAGTTCTTCTCCATCGGGGACGACGTTGCGAACTTCTTCTAGGGCTTTGCGCATGACCTCTGGGTGCTCCGGCAATAGTTTCATCAACGAGCACATCGTGCTCAACACTATGTTTGAATGGATAACCATCATCAAATGTTAGTAGCTATCTTCCTTTTGGTCCTACGCTGCTCTCTTCTCCATTCCATCTGCTTCTTTGTTCCATCTTCCTTGTACAAAGAAGATATACCCGTTTCATGACCAGCAAGAAGAAAGATAAGCAGGTTGTCGATCAATGTTTCGTCGTCGATGAGAACACCTTCCTCTCCGCCGGCTGCTTCCATTTCCTCCGCCAAACGGAGCAACATCAGCACGACTGTTGCTTTGTGTTGTTTGGATGATGTGCCTTTGGTCTTCTCCTGTATGATTTCATAACAGAAGGTTTACTTGTCATCGTACTTTGAACGATTGAGGGATGTATACGTACTTCTCTTGCTTCATCAAGCAAAGCTTTGACGTTATGCCGTAACTGTTCTTTGGCGGCAAGGCCTTTGACCAAGCCCCTTCCTGGTATGTGGAAAGGTAAACTGGAAAAGCCGTTTATCCATTCTTCGTAGAGTTGCACCTGGTCGTTGCTGGTCGCTGTCTCTTTGTCGATCATGCTGATAGATTGTTGCTCAGTGAGTGTGAGGACGAAAAGAAGCAGAAGAAGAAGAAGAAGAAGAAGAAGAAGAAGAACAAGAAGAACAAGAACAAGAACAAGAACACGACACCATCCATAGACAGCCTCATAAGTAAGCGTTCTCAACAAGGGCATCATGGTGAGCGGTCCCGGAGTCTCCTTCCACTCCCTCACATGCTTCTCCACAAAGTGTTTCATCGTGCCAAAGTAGCTCTTCATGGCGGGCGTCGTGAACAGCGTGAACAACGCCTTACGCAACACTTTGTGCTGAGTGCCGGTGACGGCGGTGATCGCCTTGCCTTCCAACTCGTGCAAATGGGGTGGGAGCCATCCTTGCACCTTTGTTTGTTGTTGTTAGCAAAACAAAACAAAACAAAACAAAAGAAGAAGAAGCACAACAAAAAAAAGGTACTTCTTTTCCTTCGGCTGCAAAGATTCGTTTTGCGTCTTCTGGTACGGCTGTTATAAATAATTCTCTATAGCGGCAGGAAAAAAAAAAACATAGCACTTGTAAGCAAAAAAGGGAGAGAAAGAGAAGGACAAGAACGCTACACGTACTTGCCAAACAAAGAGGCTCTCGTCCTGGTGCCATGCCACTCGAAACGAGTGCACCAAGCGTCCTCTGGGGAGAGGAAGAAGAGGAGGGCCAGGTTATCGCCGACGATCGGCCAGCTCCAGTGAGGAGGAGCCCTGCCCTCCCTGCGTCTCCTCCACCATTGCAAGACACCAACCAGCAGGTAGCAGACCACCACCCCAAGGAGCACCAGCAGCAGGGAGGACGCGTTCATCTCCCTCAACCCGCTTTTATGGACACTTACAGCCTTACCCCCTGTATAAATGAACGATTACTGATAATTGCTGAAAATGGATAATCTTCTCGGCAATTATTCCATCCGATGGGAACGATCCGACTACGATTTTTGCCTGACTGAAAGGACTTTATAATAGTATGACGTCATAATCCTTGCTGCGAGACGCGCACCAAATTCTGACGTCATAGAATCTTGGAACTTTTGTGGCGAACATTTTCTGTCCAAGCAGCCGTACCGCTGACGTCACAAAATGTCGACAATAACGAGCCTCGAGAGAAAGAATTGACAAGAAAGAAGAAAAAGCGGAGGGAGAGAGAGAGAGAGGGAAGAACAAGATGCTGCATTGGAAGAAGCCCAGCAGGGAGGAGACGGCGGCGTTTCTGCTTGCACAGTCCACGGAGAGCTTCCCCTATCCTCATGTGAGGGCGACCTATGGCAAACGCAACAAAGCAGAGCTGCAACAGGTGTTTGCCAAAGAGAAGGACCCGATCGAGGTGGAGCACCACCGAATGCTCCTTGGCAAAGGCTCTGAAACCTTTTACAAAGCCAAAGAGGTTTGTCTAACTTCACACACATATATATTTTTGACATACTGCTTTTGTTTGTTCTTCTTATTCATCACTCTCAATCTCTTTCAAAGGCTCTGGCCACATGGAAAATGTTTGAAGTGCCATGGGTAGAACTGCTCTACCCAGACTCGCCCATCCGGGAGGGCGAAACCGTGGGGATCCTCATCCTCAGCATGGGCGTCTACACCCTCAGCGCCTGCCGCATTATCTACACGGTGGACGAAGGGGAGGAGGACTGCAGCGCCTGCCAACGCTTTGGCTTTGCCTACGGCACGTTGCCCTGTCACCTTGTGGGCGGGGAGGATCGGTTCCTCATAGAGTGGGACCGCTCGGATGACAGCGTGTGGTACGAGCGGCTATCCTTCTCCACGCCGCAGCATTGGTTGGCCAAGTTGGGCTACCCTGTGGCCAGATGGTATCAGAAGCACTTTGCAAAGGATTCGGACAGGGCGATGTTTCTTCGGGTCAATCGGTTAGAGGGTGCCGGAGAGTGCGAGGAGGAGGATGTTTGGGGGAGCGAAGGGCCTGCTATGGAAGGAGCGGGTGGTGGTAAAGCATTTGATTTGTGAATCCCTTCTTGCTTTTCCTTTTGTTAGGTATGAGAGAGGAGAGAGAGAGGAGAGAGCAGAGAGGAGAGGAGAGGAGAGGGAGGAGAGAGGGAGAGAGGAGAGAGGAGGAGAGGAGAGAGCAGAGAGAGAGGAGAGAGGAGAGAGAGGAGAGAGGAGAGAGAGGAGAGCGGAGAGAGGAGAGAGCAGAGAGGAGAGAGCAGAGAGCAGCATAGGTTAGCGTTTGGCAGTGCGGAATTTGTGTGAAACAAATAAAGATGAAGAAAGCATTCGCGGTGGTGTTGGCCACACAGAACCCAATGAAAGTGATGGAAGTTCGTAACGTGTTGGCCGGACTCTCTGCGAACTGGCGGCTGTTCGAGCCTCAAGAACTGACGCGAACTCCCATCGAGGTCGAGGAGGACGCCGACACGCTGGAAGGAAACGCCATCAAAAAGGCAGAGGCTTACTCTCGCTTGCTGCTCGCTGGCTCCGTGCAAGAAAACGTTTTGGAGGGTCTCGAAGAGGTTTATGTCGTTGGGGATGACACCGGATTGGAGATGGACGCGCTGAACGGTGAGCCAGGCATCAAGGTCCGTCGGTGGAAGGACGGCAAGACGGCGATGAAAGACGAGGAGCTGATCGAGTACTGTTTGATGAGGATGAAGGACGTTCCCAAGGAGCAAAGAACCGCTCGGTTCAAGGCCGTCCTGGCTGCCGCGAGACTGCAACGGATCAACAACGGTAAGGACTGGGGGCCAGCAGAGGAGCCGATCCAACTGTTTGAAGGAACGTTGCAGGGGCGCATACTGGAGGAGGCGGACCCTTTGCGGCTCCCTGGCTTTCCCTTCGAGTCTTTGTTCGTGGTGGAAGAGGAGGCATGCCGGAGGGCGGCGCAGTCGGGCGAGCAGGATCCCAGCGCTCCTGGCGGAGTGTTGTTGCTGGGTCGTATCCAACAGATGGAACCCGCGGAGAAGAAACGGTTCCCTACCCATAGGCAGAAGGCGTGGGAATCGTTTCTGCGCCACCACAACCAACAACAATAAAAATAAAAAAAAAAATGGCGCCAAAAAAGTGTAGCGGCGAAAGGGAAAAAAAAAAGTTTTTTTTGTCAACTGTTGTTCGGAAAGCGCCCCCAACGCGTGAGAGGAAACCTCAACATCAGCACCCGTGGCGCAATGGAAACGCGTCTGCCTCCTAAGCAGAAGATTGTGAGTTCGATCCTCACCGGGTGCGAGTTTCTTTTTTTGCATTTTTTCTTTTTTGTTTCTGAAAAACCTCTTCTCTCTGCGGGCGCTTTAGCGGCTGCTTACGATGAGGACAGCAACCTGTTCGCTGAGATCTACCCTCCTGGTCACCATGGAGCTGCTTTGGCCCCCTTCTGGTTCTAAAGTACCATCCTCACAACAATGAAATAATAACTGTTCTTGTACTGTAGCTATGCCCTGGTTGTTCATTCTCTCCCTCTCTCTCTCTCTCTCTCTCTCTCTCTCTCTCTCTCTCTCTGCTCAAAGCCGGCTGTGTGGAAGATGAATTATATGGCTCGTTTATCTTGAGTCTTAATGCGGCCTTGCATTCGTCCCTATTGGGCAGAGAGAGCTGATTATCTCCTTAGGGTATGCAGCGCCCAGTGGAGGAGGAACGCACTGGAGGGCGCTGTGAGCCCTGTTATGATGCAAGTTCAGGATAGTAGGCAAGAAATGCGAGCACAGCGGGCTCCTCCGGATGTTTCTTGAGGTAGTCCAGAACGGCCGTTCGGCGCGCGGAGATGGTGGCCCACACGTGAGGCTGTGGCGGCGGCGGTTGCGGTCCTTCGTAGTCTGGAAAAGGGTTCCACTCCCCGTCGGGCGCTGTTTCTGGCCAATGCGGCGGTGGTTGTTGCATTTACTTTCTTTTCTTCTCTTCTTTGTCCGAAACGATGTAATGTTTATGATTTTCAATTGGATGTTCGTTAGCTATATGGCTTCACGTTTTATAGAACTCTGCTGGGAAACACAAAACAAAACAAACCAAAAAGAGGATTGGTGGAGGTTAAGGAATGGCAGTCTCCAGTTCCTGCTTTATTTTCTCTTTCTTCTTCTTCTCCGATTCTACCTCTGCTCTCAATGCTTTCAAAGGTTTCATCCAAGCGTACTCCCTCTTCCATCCTGCTCTTTCTGCCTCTTCCTCCTCTTCGTTTGGCTTCTCTTCGTGATCGTTCTCTTTCTGTTTCAACACCACTTCCACCAAAGCAAACATCTCTTCCGTCGGAGCGAAACCCCATTGTCGCCACATCTTCTGCAACAACTGTATAACGTGCTCCGCTTTCTTCTCCCTCTTCAGCAGATAACCTCTCAGCATGCCCATCCAATACTTGGAAAGGACTGTAGCAGAGAGCGGAAATGATCCTCCTCTCTTGGGTTTTTGTTGATGCAGCTCTTTCAGCATTTCCCACGCTTGCTTCTCCGCATCATGCTCGATGCATGCAGAGAGAAGAGCAGCTCTGGTGTCCAGCGAGACACGACGATGACGAGAAATGGCCTCGTTTTCCCCGTTTGAGTTTGAAGGAGGAAATTGAAGAAGATCGATAGCTCGTTGGATTTGTCCAGCATGAGCATAAACCAATAGAAGAGCGTCGTACAGTTCATTTAGTGCTGCTGTTTGTTGCTTTGAAGAGGAAGAAGAAGAAGAATTGTTAGCGAAGAACTTGTCGTTTGCTTCTCGTACAAGTTGTTCCGCTTTGGGGATGTCCCTAAGAGCGGCGCAGGCTTTGATGAGGAGAACATTGGTCTGAAGGTTGCCAAGAGCAGTAACGTTCTCCATAAGTGCAACATCAAATGCACGATCAGGTTGAAAGCTGTCTATGCATGCTGTTATCAAACTTTTTTGGTTTGAAACTAAAGTTAGTACTATTTTGCTCATCATAATGAAGCAACCAACCTGTTGTAAGTTTTGATGGAAGGCGTAATGCCCCATTTGCTTGGCATTGCTTGTACAAATGCAAAAGCGTCATCCAAACGAGCGAGTTTGCCGAGACTAACTATAAGAGCCACCGCATGTCCTTCGTGAACTTGGCGAACGGGAAGATTGTCGTTCATGAGCTTTTTCCTTTCGTTCACCCATACGCGATAACGGTCATCCAATCCTGCAACTGCCAAATACAGGTAAAGAGTAAGAAGAAATTTATGGGGTAAGAAAGAAAGAATAAGAAGATAGGCAATAGAAGCACACCAAACAGCCGATGCAATACATCAACAGCCTTGTCTATGTGTCCATGTTTAGCAAAACAGTAAAGCAACGCATCATAGTCCCGTTGTCGCACATATATCTGCTCTTCAGAGTTTACAGATAGTATTTTGTTTTCCTCAGAGTCCGTCACAAAAGCCAAAGCATCTTTTGAGATTGATGAAGAAGAAGGCGTCTGTTTTCTTTCGGTTGTTGCGGCTTGTTCAGGTAAAGGACACCGTGGATGAAAAGGTGGATAGTATTGATCTATCTTTTGCAGCGCTTCCTCTGCAAATACAACCTGATCGTGTCTAGCGAAAGCGCCCATTAACAACCCTAAAACTGTTTTATCAATCATCTCTAAGCCTAATGCCTATTTCCTCCCAAAACAAACAGAGGTAACACAGAATAAAGAATAAAGAAATAACAGAAGTCAGAAGAACATGAAAGAACAAGAATCAGTAAGAAGAAGGAAGATCGACGCATGAAGAATGAAGAATGAAAAAAAAAAAAGACAGAACATACACAAAAAAGAATAAGATGGAGGAAAGAAGACAAAAAGACGAAAGAAGAAACGATAAAGGCAGAAAGAAAAGAAGCAGAAAGCAAGCGGTCTTGTTGGCATAACGAACCACTTCTGTGAGGTCCCAAGCATACTGCAACAGCCCATCTTGGTTGCTGTCTTCAGCGGGCATGGTCTTGCAGCGCCATTCGACCAAGCTGGCGAGTTCCTCGGCGTCCAGCTTGAGGCCTTCCAACAGCTGGTCGTTCATCTTCGTCAACCGCTTGAACGCTTTTTCTTTCTCATCTGGAGCAAACGAAAAAAGAAGAAGAAGAGGAAGAACAAGAAGAGGAAGAACAAGAAGAGGAAGAAGAGTGAGTGTGAGGACAAGACAAGAACAACAAGAACAAGAAGAAGAACAAGAACCTCGGACCTACTTCAAATGGTTTCTTCGGGAGTAGCTTCTTGTTTTGCTGTTTGGAAGCAGCGGCAAAGCTTCTTCCAAGGCTTGGCTGTTGTGACGCTAAACATAAAGAGGAGGAGGAAAAAGAAGATAAAGCAGAAAGAGATGAAGCTGGAAGAAGACCATGCTTTGCTGCGGTTGCTCCTCTCCTGAGAGAATCAGATCGGAGGCCTCTCAAGGAGGAGAATATCGGCCAACGGTGGTGATGATGATGGCGAGCGAGCTTCGTGTTTGTGTTAAGGCCGTCCAAAAAGCATGCCCCGCGCCACTGGTCACCGCCAGAAGCACTCCGCGTGCCCGCGAAACGCGTCGAAAGGCGAGGCAACGCGCTTCGGCTCATCTTCTTCTTCCGCTTTCTTTTTGTTTGTCTGATAAAATACTTAACATGCCTTACATTTTCCAAATTCCTCAAGTTCTTTTCGTTATTTACATTTCTTAGACGCCTTTCATTCCTTCCACGAATTTTCGACATTTTTTCGAACGGTGAAATCTTCGAATTGGTGAAAAAATTTAAACTTTTTTAATTTTGAAGAAGAGAAAGAAAAAGATTTGCTTCTTCCTTCCAGCAACGAAGCGGACAGCAGAGCAGAGCAGCGCAAAGCGAAGCAATGTACAACGGCATCGGCCTGAGCACGCCGCGTGGCTCCGGCACCAACGGCTACGTGCAGCGCAACCTCAGCTTTGTGCGCGTGCGCAAGAACAAGGTCGACTACCACGCGCCCGAGGGCGACAAGGGGAAGAAAGGCCCCTTGGCGGGGCTACTCTCCTCCAGGCCGAAAGCCAATGCCGAAATCTTGGAGCATGAGCGCAAGAGGGAGATTGAGCTCAAAGTGATGGAGTGGGCGGAAGCTCAGGGACTGTTGGATGGAGAGTGAGTAGCAGTGTTTTTTTTAAAATTCGCTTTTGCACTCCACAAACAGAAAAAATCAATCATTTTTGTGCTTTCTCACTCACCTTTCTTTTTCTATGTTTGGTTCTTCAAAGTTTACCGGAGGAGGAAGTGCAGGCGATGATGGCGAAAAAGCGAGAAGCCCTCAAAGGCGGTGAACTCGATGAAGAAAAACTCAAACAAAGGTTTGCTTTCTTCTCTCTTCTGTGTCTTCTCTTGTTCTCTTCTCTTCTCCTCTTTCTCCAATTCTTCTTCTATTGCCTTTCTTCTTTCTAACTTGGGAAACAAAAATGCAGCAAAGAGACGCATCGCTATGCACTGGCTCAACAACAACAGTCCTCCAAGTTTGGAGCAGCGCTTGGTATTTCCTCGGAGTATCAGGAGGGCGCTGCCTTTGACAGAGAACTGCAAGAGCGGAAGAAGCAGGCACGCATTGAGCAGCAGGTCGAGGCAGTGAGAAGGAAGATAGAGGAGGCAGGAGACGATCCAGAGAAAATGGAGCAGCTGTTGTTGGAACATACAGGACAGAGAGAGCATCGTTTCTTGTATCGAGACGATCGCCGTCGACGGCCGCATCGCAACGATAGAGACAGAGAACGAGATAGAGATAGAGACAGAGAACGAGAGAGAAGAGATAGGGACTATTATGACAGAGACAGGGATAGAGAACGAGAACGAGAAAGAGAACGAGACTATCGGCGAGGTCGAGGACGAGATGAGAGAAGAAGCAGAGAAAGAGATAATCGAGAAGAACGGGACAGAAATAGGAAGAGAAGAAGAAGAAGTCACTCGTCGTCTCCTTCTTCCTCTGAATCGGATTCTGACTCGTATTCCTCCTCTTCTGACTCTGATAGTCATCGTCGTCGTGGTCGAAGAGAAACTAGCCGAAGAGATGAACGTAGTCATCGCAGCCGACGTTCTCGTTCTTCATCATCTTCTTCAGAAAAAGAACGTTCTTCCTCGCGTCGTCATCATCGTCGCGATGGTTCTCCCGAAGAGAAGAAGCAACGTCGCAACGAGAATGAAGAAAGAGCGTCAGAGCAACTTGTTCCGGTGAAGAAAGAAGTTAAGGCAGCTGAACAAGAAGAACAGGAAGCAGAGGAACGAAGAGAAAGCCGTCGAGATGATTCTTCTCCATTAGTTGCCGTAAAGGAGGAGAAAAGAAGCCGAAGTCGAAGCAGGAGCAAAAGCAAGAGCGCAAGTCGAAGTAGAAGCAGAAGTAGGAGCGAGAGCGGAAGCCCTGGACCGAGACGAAGCCGCAGCCGAAGCAGCAGCAGAAGTCGAAGCAGGAGCAGAAGTGCAAGTGCAAGCAGCAGCGACTAATGCGACAAGAAGAGTTCTTCGTCTTCTTTCTCTCCTTCTTCTACTTCTTCTTTCTTGCGGATAACAACTTTTTACTTTTGCATTTCTATATCTTCTTGCTCATAACAAACCAAACATCCATCAGGATGGCGACGGATCTGCGGTTCAAGCCCGCCTCCTAGAACATCTCCACAGCCCTCTCCCTCTGCCCCGCTGGACGTAAATCGTTTGAGGCGATGGTGGCCCAATGAGATGCCCAGAGAGCCCCATCGTTTATGATCTCAACCACGCAAGTCGCGAATGGAGGAAGAGCTTGTTCTTGGTTCGGTTGTTCCATTGCTCTTGCAATCGTTGTCTGTCGTTCTTCTCTTTTTGGTGTTACATAGTGGAAGAAGAGCAACGCGTTCGTTATCTCTTGTTCAGCAACAAAAGCTACTGAAATCTCAAAGTGTTCTTTCTGGAGCGTCTCAACCATGAACAGAGAAAGAGAGAGAGAGAGAGAGAGAGAGAGAGAGAAAGAGAGAGAGAAAAGAGAGAGAGGAAAGAGAGAGAGGAAAGAGAAAGAGAGAACGAGAACGAGAAAGAGCAACGACGAATGAGAAAGAGAAAAAGAGATAGAGAAAGAGCGAGATAGAGAAAGAGAGAGAGAGAGAGAGAGAGAGAAACGCGTATCTTGGCCAAGTGAGTAAATTGTGGTTTGTTATTGAACTAGATGAACGGCTTTTGGGTAGATAAATGTTGAAAGCAGGATGAAGAGAGTTCAGACAAAGTCCACAAGTTCCACAGCAAAGTGAAGAGTTGCCTTTGGTGGAATTACTGGTGGGAATCCTGTTCAAAAAACAAAGTCAGAAAGACGAAGGGAATGTATAGAGTAAAAAGAGGTGAAGACAGAATAGGAGAGAGAGAGGGAGAGAGAGAGAGAGAGAGAGAGAGAGAGATAGAAGGAATAAAAGAGAACAAACCAGCATCGCCATAGCCAAGGTGAGGAGGAATGGTCAGCCGCCGACGCTCGCCCTTGCACATGCCCAGTAAACCTATTTTATTAACGCAAAAACCAACGCACACGGGAGGGTGTTGGTTATCCATGCAGAGGAGAAAGACAAGAGAAGAGAACGAGACGAGAGAGAGAGAGAGAGCAGAGCAGAGCAGAGCAGAGAGCGAAAAAAGAGCGAGAAAAGAGAGCAAGAGAGAGAGAGAGAGAGAGAGAGAGAACGAGAGCAAAGAAGCAGAGAGCCGAGGCAGAGAGGAGAGAGAGAGAGAGAGAGAGAGAGCGGCATGGAGCAAAGACAGAAAGCAGACCTTGCTCCCAGCCCTCGATAACCGCGCCTTGGCCCAAAGTGAGTTTCAGCGGCTCATTCCTCTGCAAAGAAGTGTCAAAAGGAGTTCCATCTTGAAGAAAACCTTTTTTTGTTTTGTTTTGTTTAGCAAGCGACGAGAGGGACCAAAAGCTACGAGGGAGGGTCAAAACCGATGTAGTGAACGGCAACGGTGTCTCCATTGGCAGACTTACGAGGGCAGTCGTCCGGGCGGTGCTCCACCTCCACTTCCAAGGTGGCGTCCGGGGCCGCGTCGACCGAAGGGGAGGAGGCAGAGGCGGTGCTGGAGGGGGTGGTGTGCTTGCGCCTTGCTCTCCGAGCGGCCTCGGCGGTGTCCGTCAGGAGGCAGAGCACCAACAGCAGGGAAGCCAGCAGCAGGGCAACAACCAGCGGCTTTGAGCTCCTCATTCTTCGCTGCTCTCGCTTTCTTTTTTTCTTTTCCACTTTGTAAGAAACGAATGAGCTGTGGGTTGGGTCTGAATCTGTCCAATCATTATGCGCTTGAAGTGGACGTGTACGTCGGTCATGCCGCGTAGACGGTATTTTACCCTTTCGAAAAATTCTCATGGCCTATCATTCATTAGCGGGCAAAAATATTCTTCAAATTCCAATCATTCTAAACATGCCTGTATTTTACCTTAAAATTCTTCACATTCTCATCATGCTAAACATGCTTTGCATTCCGGCTTATCTCCAAATGAAAAAAATTTCAAACAAAAAAAAAACGTAGCAGAGAAGGAAGGGGCAAAAAGGCTGCGTGTACTCTTCAGGTGTTCATCATCAATCAAACATCCTTTTCCTCTCTTTGTTTCGTTGTGTGTTTTTTACTGCTTCTTCTTTACTTTTTTTTTCTCTTTCACTGACCCCTCCCCCTTTTTTCTTTTATTTTTTTTTTTTTTTTGGGTGTCCCTCCTCAACACACAGATTAAATAAAAAAAAATGTGGAGCGCCGGAAACGTTTGGCGTGGTGGAGTGGCGGCGAGGTCTTCCTCATCAACCTCTTCTTCTTCGGTGCTCTCGCAGGTGCTCTCTGGAAGGAAGAGCTGTTCCCCCTCGCTGGCTTTCGTGGTGCTCAACCGGCGTGGCGCCTCGGCCGCGGCTTGCTACGGCACCCAAAGCAGCGGCGAGGGTCGCCCCTTTGACAAGATTTTGATAGCCAACCGAGGAGAGATTGCGTGTCGTGTTATCAACACTGCCAAGAGGCTGGGCATCAAGACAGTGGCCATTTATTCCGAGGCGGATGCTGCTGCCAAACATGTTCTTCTTGCAGATGAGGCGGCCTGCGTGGTATTTACTTGCTTCTTGTTCTTCTTTTATTCAGTTCTTCTTGTTCTTGTTCTTGTTCTTGTTCTTGTTCTTCTTCTTGTTCTTCTTCTTCTTCTTCTTCTTCTTCTTCTTCTTCTTCTTCTTCTTCTTCTTCTTCTTCTTCTTCTTCACCTTCTGTTGTTCTTCTGTTGTTCTTCTCTCTTCCTTGTCATTTCTTTCTTTCTTGTCGTTTCTTTCTTCTCTCCGGCTTCTTCTCCCAACGTTGTTGTGACGTGTATTGGGTTTTAAATCTCTTTTATTTATTTTTTTTAAACAACGTAGGGTCCAGCCCCTACCTCCAAGAGTTACCTAAACATCCCTGCCATCATGGAGGTTGTCAAAAAGACAAAGGCCCAAGCCGTTCATCCTGGCTATGGTTTGTTGCACATTCTCCTCCCTCTTCTTCCCTCCTTGCATCATCCTGTTCGCTGTTTTTTTTTTTCGTTTATTCTAGCTTCCTTAGTATCTCTCTTCCTTGCCTCTCCGCTTGTCCTGTTCTCCCTCCTTCCTTCTCTCTCTGTCTCTCTCTCTCTCTCTCTCTCTCTCTCTCTGTCTCTCTCATTCTCTCGTCTATGATCACCACGCCTCGTTCTCAAGCCACACCACTCATACCAACCGTATCGTGAAACAGGTTTTCTTTCCGAAAACTTTCACTTTGCCGAAGCCCTCGAGGGTGAAGGAGTGGCCTTTGTAGGTCCTACCTCACAAGCCATCCACGCCATGGGTGACAAGATCGAATCCAAGAAGCTTGCCAAGGCTGCCAAGGTCAACGTTATCCCAGGTTCGTTTAGCTATTTTTCTGTATCTTTTTATGTGTCTAATCTAATGCTTTCTCTATAAAGGATTTTTGGGAGAGGTGCACGACAACCAGGAAGTACTTAAAATAGGTTTGAAAATCTAACTTTCTTTTATTCTCTCCATTCTCCCTTTATTCCCTTCTCTCTCTCTCTCTCTATCGCGAAATGCATTGTTGTTTGCTGACAGAAAGAAAACAGCCAATGAAATCGGCTATCCCATCATGATTAAAGCCAGCGCTGGTGGTGGTGGCAAGGGCATGAGGATTGCCTGGTTTGTTCCTCCATCTCTTCTTTCGTTGATTGCTTTGTCCTTTATGTTTAGCAGAATATCTGAAGTTGGTGGCGCAATGTAGGAACGACAAAGAGGCCCTTGAAGGTTTCAAACGATCCAAGGCTGAAGCCCAGTCCTCGTTCGGCGATGACAGAATGTTGATTGAAAAGTACATTGACAACCCGCGACACATTGAAATCCAAGTTTTGGGTGATAGCCACGGAAACTATGTACCTTTCCTCCTTTCTCCCTTTCTTTTTTCTCGTTTAGCTCTCGCTGCTCGATTTTATTATGTTCTTAAAACTAAGCTCAGGTATACTCAATCAATCATGCAGCTCTATTTCCCTGAGCGAGAGTGTTCTATCCAAAGACGTAACCAAAAGGTCATTGAGGAAGCCCCTAGCCCCCTCCTCAACCCAGAGACCCGCATTGCCATGGGCAAACAGGCGGTTGCCCTGGCTCGCGCAGTCAACTATCGCTCCGCCGGCACGGTGGAGTTCCTTGCCGACAACAACCAGAACTTTTACTTCTTGGAGATGAACACCCGTCTGCAAGTGGAACATCCCATCACGGAGTATATCACTGGTGTGGACTTGGTAGAGCAGATGCTCAACGTGGCAGCGGGCAGGAAGCTCGCCCTCTCTCAGGAGGATATTAAGATCCACGGTTGGGCTTTGGAGAGCAGAGTTTACGCCGAGGACCCCTACAGAAACTTCCTTCCCTCCATTGGCCGCCTGACGAGGTACAAGGAGCCTGCCCACAAGCTCCGCTCCTCGCCCTTCCGCCTGGATGACGATGAGCCTGTGCCCGCTCGCCTGGCTGACTCGCCTTGCTCCGTGCGAGTGGACGCTGGTGTGATGGAAGGCAGCGAGATCAGCACGTTCTATGATCCTCTGATTTGTAAGCTCTGTACCTGGGGACCAACCCGCGATGAAGCTGTGCAAACCATGGAGAGAGCTTTGGATGAGTATGTCATCCGTGGAGTGAGGCATAACATCGCCTTCTTGAGGGACGTTATGGATCAGCCTCGTTTCAGGAAGGGAGCCCTTACCACTAAGTTCATTCCTGAGGTTTGTTTGCTCTCTAGTGCTCTTTTCTTTCTTTATCTTTCGCAATGTTTGTTTTAATCTTGGAATTCTTACAAAAAAAAAAAAAAACAACAACAACAACAACAAACCAGGAATATCCTCATGGTTTCACTGGCCACGAGCTCAACGAGAATGAGGTGAACGACCTGGTGGTCTCTGCGGCAGCCATGCAATTCGTGCGTCGCGAGCGCGAAGCCACCATAAGTGGCCAGCTCAGCGAGTATGCCACTCCTCCCACGACTGACACCTTTGTGGTCACCATCAATGGCAAGGACTACCAAGCCAAGGTCACCAAACAGGAGGACGACACCTATCCCTCTCCTCGACGCAAGTTGCAAGTGGAAATAGTGAACTCTGGGAATAAGGCCTCTGTGCCCATTCGATTTGAGTGGGCAGTGGACTCCATTGCCTTTGATGCTCGGGTGGGCGATCGTGACCTGCTATTGCAGTTTATCAAGGCCTTGCCTTTGGGTCTTCGTCTTCAGTACTGTGGTACCGAGGTAACACAAAACACAACCTCGAACATAATATACATCACACGAACTAACTTCTCTTTTCTGCACAACCAAAATAGATGGATGTTTTGGTTCGATCTTTGAAGCAAGCAGAGTTGAGCAAGCACATGCCTCCTCCCAAGACGGTTGACCACAAGAACTCCTTGTTGTCTCCTATGCCCGGTCAAGTAGTCTCTGTTTCCGTACAACCAGGTGAAGCTGTCTCTGCTGGTCAAGAACTGGCTGTTGTAGAAGCCATGAAGATGCAGGTTCGTTTTTATTTTTGTTTTTGAGTTTTGTTGGATTGTTTGTTGAGCCAAGTTTTTCTCTTTTTAGAATGTTCTTCGAGCTGAAAGTGACGGTGTGATTGAGACCGTGTTGGTGAAAGAGGGTAGCAACGTCGCTGTTGATGAAGTGTTGCTCACCTTCAAGAAGTAACAAGTTTTTTTAACCCCTTTCCATCTTTCTTTCTGTGCATATTTTACTACCTTCAAAAAACAAAACACAACAACAAACAGAAAACGGTGTTTATGAAAAAGAAATCCACTTAGAACAAGAAAGTAAGGTACGCCTCATCCAGGTAAAACTCCTTGTCCTTTGTAGGGGTATTCACCTTCGTACGAATATGAAGGCGGAAGCGACGGTCCTCCACACGAATCAGGTCTGTAACCCCATCCACCTCCTTCTCTCCAAAGCTCTCTCTCAGCAACACAAACGTTCTGGTCTCAAGTTGGCCCTTGTTTCTTGGCAAGTCCGGTATGGTGCTTCCCAACTTGACGAAGCGGTTGCCGGCAAAGTCCCTAGCAAAGAAGTGCCAGCGGTCGCCGCCAGCGTTCAGGTAAGTCAAGGTAAGATTCACGGCAAACGCTCTCTCCAGAGGAATGGCAGGGGGGATGATCCAGTTGATGTTGCTCTCGTGAGGCTCATTCTCTGCTTCAATTAAGACCAGGTAATTGTTTGGCGTGTCTTGACCGAGACGGACCACGGTGCCTCTTCTGGCGCCAGCAACGACACGGATGTCGGTGGGGGATACTACTACCGTTGGTAGGATGCATTCCTCTTCTTCCTCTTCCTCTTCTGCAGACCCAGAGCCAGAGGAATCGCTGCTCTCATCCTCAACCGAAGGAAGGAAAGGACCTTCGGCAAGGATCACACCTATCCTGTTGACATCTGTGCCATAGCCAATGACCACCAGTGCGCTGCCCTGGCCGGTGCTGTGAACAGAGGGAGAGGCGGCCACGGAGCTGCCGATCTCCGTGACCTCGCCGCTGCTGGTGGTAAAGCGGAAGCCCAAGCGACCGTCCATGAAGCTCACGTCCATGACGTAGCCGCGGAAGAAACCACAACGACCGTAGATGACCGCCACGTAACCCGCTCCGTTGATGAGCTCCTCTTCTTCCTCTTCTGGCCCTTCGTCGTCCGAGCCTTCTCCATCAAACTCAACCAAGGAATCGCTGCCGAATCCTTGTTCGCTGTGTTCGGACTGTTTGGTGGCGAGGCTGCGACGGCGTGAAGGCTTCTGTGACTCTGACTCAGAGTCTGACTCTGGGAAAATCTCGCTGTGCAGCTGCTTAGCAAAGGGAGCTCCGATGTAAAAGTCATCCTTGTCATCGTTGTTGATGTCTCCAAAGGCCAAGGTGCGCCTCGAGCCGATGCGATCGTTCTCAAAGCGGCCCAAGAACGTGAAGAAGGAGTTCTCCTCCAACGTGGCTGGCAGGTATCCTCCTTTGCCAAAGATGACAAAGACGGCGCC
This sequence comes from Balamuthia mandrillaris, assembly GCA_031835245.1. Taxonomy (NCBI): domain Eukaryota; phylum Discosea; order Longamoebia; family Balamuthiidae; genus Balamuthia; species Balamuthia mandrillaris. Next base: position 5,336 of record JAVKOQ010000348.1, on the reverse strand, counting down.
GGCGTTGGTCAGCTCCGTCTCCTCCTCCTCCTCCCCCTCGACGGCCAGGTCGGTGAGCGGAGCACCCACGGCGATGTCGCCAAAGCCGTCGGCATCGAGGTCGCCGGTGGCCAGGGCCTCGCCGAACCTTTGGCCATCCTGGCTTCCCACCACGATGAAGGCCTGCTCCAACGCCATCAACTGCTCCACTGACACCACCGAGGACCACAGATCGGCGTTGCGAATGACGTAGATGGCACCTGGGGCAGAGGCCAACGTTTCTTCCGAGGAGGACTCCACGGACTCGTCCTCACTCGCGAGGATGTGATCGGGACTGCCGACGACGAGGTCAACGCGGCCATTGCCATCGAAATCCACCCAGGAGAGGCTGTACCCAAAGTCATCGGAGCCCTGCCCCACGATGGTGAAGCCGTTCTCCCCGCTCTCTTCGTCCCCCTCCACCTCGGCCAACGAGTCCGTGTCGTAGAGCGCCGCAAAGCTGCTCCGGCCAAAGAGGCAGTGCACGTGGCCGGGGGCGTCGCGCTGCCCATGCGCCCCCACGCAGAGGTCCCCGTAGCCATCGTTGTTGATATCGCCCACCGTCACCGCCGTGCCAAAGTTATCGTGGGCGGCGGTGGAGGTGAAGCAAAAGCCGTTGCTGCCGTTGAGGTGGGCGAGGGTGGGGGGGACCTCCCCCGAGGGGTTGCCCAGCACCACCGCGCAGCCCCCCAACCCGCTGAGCGTGCCGGTCCAGCAGGAGGCCACGTCGCCCAGCCCGTCCCCGTTGACGTCGCCCACCGCCAGGGCGTAGCCAAAGTTGTCCCCCTCCTGCAGGCCCGGCAGGAAGGAGAAGGTCGGGAGCCCATCCTCATCGGAGGAGAGGGAGCTACCGGAGAAGGAGGAGGAGCTGCCGGAGAGGCCATCGAGGCGGCTGGAAATGCCAAAGGCGATGCCGCCCACCTCGGGGACCAGTTTTCCTGTTCATCCAAGCAAGGTTAGGTGGCAAGTCCTCCATGAATGCGACTAAGGAGAAGAGAGGCGCATCGGAAAGGGAGAGATTTCAAAGAGCAATGAAGTAACAATGGGAGAAGGCAGACAGAGAGAGAGAGAGAGAGAGAGAGAGAGAGTACAGGAGAGACAGGTACAGTAAAAACTTAGAATTCAGAGAATGGAGATAGGAGAGAAAGGAAAAGCAGGGAGGAACAAAGGAGTGCGAACAAAAAGATAGAGAAAATGATAAACAGAGGTTGGCCAAAACCAAAAGGAAGTAAGCGCACCGTCCATAAGAACCGCAATTCCAGGTGATGAAACAACTGTGTCTGGGTAAACATCAAAGTCAAAGTACGTGGAAGCGCTATCCCAACCCAGCCGTGCTTGGGTAAATTCGGGTAGTATTGGGGCCTCAAAGATCTGTCCCATTTGGGGGTTCAGCTGTGCGTCATCGAGTACCGCAGGGAAGTGGTTGGCCCACGCCACAGACAAGCACAGCGCTACCACCAACAACGCTTTCATTCCTGCTAGGACATCAATCAGTATGATAAGCATACCAGAATGTGAGAGGAGAAAGGGAGTGCGAGAGCGAGAGACAGAGAGTTGAAGAAAAATCGAAACCAGAGAGAGAGAGAGAGAGAGAGAGAGAGAGAGAGAGTTGTCCAGAAGGAGAGAAGGAATGAGTAACAGAAGTGATGAGATATACATCACGACCAGCTCACGTACCCGAAACGTAGTCCTTCCCCTCTTTCTTTCTCTCCCCCTTATTTATACCAATTGATTTTTGTCACAATTTTTTTCCTTTTCTCACGAAACGACACTTATCGAGAGCAACCAATGGCACGACGGCCTTCTTTTCCGTCGACACTTGGTTGTTTTTTTTTGCTAAACTCATTAGTACCAAGTAGGGTTCGAACCGAGCACCCGTGCTCGGTTGAAAGAAAATCTTGGGATCTAGAAGGAGTCGAACCCGCGGCAACGTTTGGCTTAAAAAAAGAAAATCAAACATCCCTCCGCAGGAGTCGAACCGGCGGGAAAGAAAAAAATACAAGTTAAAAAAAAGAAAAGAAAAGAAAAAAAACACACCATGAAGGGGAGTTTGCCCTTGTTGGCGGCGATGCGAGGAGGGCCAGGGGCCGGGGCCTTTGCGGCCTCCTCCCCCGTGCTGTGGCAGCAGGGCATGCTGCGCGCCTCCAGCCTGAGCGTGATCCCCCTCCGAAAGAAAAAGACCAAGTGGCGCCACAACACCATCGGCGTGCCCAAGGACCAGCTCTTCATGGAGCGCATCACCCCCTTTGACGTCTTTGATCGCAACACCGGCTGGACGCAGAACTCGAAGCGCGTTGGGGTGGTGGGCGTCAAAGTGGGGATGACCAGCGAATGGAACGAGTTCTACGACTTTTACCCAGTCACCATCATCAAAGTAAGTTAATTTTATTTTATTTTTTTTTTGGTTTAATTCTAATCGAAAACATCGGATGGAAAAAAAAAATCTTTTTGGGACTACTAGTTGGCCAACTGTCAGGTAACACAGGTGAAGTGGACGGACAAGAACAGGAAGCCCGGTGAGGTCATGGTGCAGGTGGGCGCGGGCGCGGTGAAGCCCGAGAACCTCAGCAAGCCCCTTCGCATGGAGTTTTACCGGCGCGGGCTCGAGCCCAAGCGCCACATTGCCGAGTTTCCTGTCAGCGAGAATGGAGTCCTTCCTGTGGGTTCGTTTGAGCTCTGCTTTACGCTGTTTTCTCCCTTGGCTCTTCCTGTTAGCCATTTTTCCTCTTCCTCTCCTGTCCTTGTCCTTGTTCTTCTCTTCCTTCTTGTTTCCTTGCCTCTTTCCGGCTTCCTTCATTCTCCTCTCTTCCTTCTTCCTTTTTTTTTCTTTCTTTCTTTCTTCTTTCTTCTTTGTCTTTCTTCTTTCTTCTTCCTTCTTCTTCCTCCATTCGCAGGAAGTTCTTTCTATTTTAACTCACGAGAATAAAAAAGGTACGGAAATAAGGGCAGAACACTTCACACCGGGACAATACCTCGACATTTCAGGAGTGTCCATTGGCAAAGGTTTCCAAGGTGTCATGAAGAGGTGGGGTTTTGCTGGCCAGCGTGCCTCTCACGGCAACAGTCTTTCGCATCGAGTTCCGGGTTCCATTGGTCAACACTCTGTATGCTCTTCCTCTAGTTCTTCTTTTTCTTCTTTTCGCTCTTTCATCCGGTGTTTTTTATTTTCTAACAAACGAGTTCAATGATGACTAGATTCCAAGCAAAGTGTTTAAGGGCAAGAAACTTCCTGGTCGCATGGGTGGCAAGAATTGCACCGTCAAAAATCTCTTTGTACACTTCGCTCTCTCTTCTCTCTCTCTCTCTCTCCTTCTCCCTTGCATGTCGTGATCCTCCCTCTCTGTTTCTCATTTTCACAATCAACGTTATTAATCACAACAACTCCAACAACATCAGTTATGGAAGATCAACACGAAGCACAACTTGCTCTACGTGCGCGGCCACGTACCCGGCCACGCCGGCAGCTTTGTCCGCGTCAGCGACGCCAAGAACAAATGGCACTACTTCCCTCCTCCCTATCCCACTTACATCCGCAAAAAGGACGAAACGGGCGAGGAGGAAGAGCTGCCCCACATCATCACCGCCAACTGCAAGCCGCCCGAGTGGTGGAGCGCCATGCAGGCGCGTAAGGCGGCCTTTGCCGAGGACCCCTCCAAGAACAAGGACGACTCGCTGGACGTGGTCTCCATTGTGGAGGCCTACCGCAACAGCTTCCCCACCGTCGACAAATGGAGGGCCGGGGAGCTGCCCTCCGGACCCTGGATTTACCGCGATAACTCAGCGTTCGTCTCTCCCGGCGAGATCTCCTTCACCAGGGCGGAGAGGGACCTGCTGAGGTTCGAGGTGGAGGGCGCGGAGGAGGAGAGGCGCGCGGCGGAGCTGCTGTCCGAGTGGTCGGCGGAGGCGTTGGGCATGAGCGAGCTGGCCGAAGAGGAGGAGGAGGAGGACGAGGGATTCTACGAGGAGGACGAGGAGGAGGACGAAGCGGAGGAGGACAGAAAGTAACAGATGATTCCCTTGCAACGGAACTGTGTTCCGCAATGAAGAGCGGAATGTGCGACAACGAACGAACCCCCCCAAACCAAGAAAAATACTATTTGGGCCATACCTATCTCTTATCTACCTCCTGCCTTCATTGCAGGTGCTTTTTGTCCGCTCTCACGTCCTACCACCAAATTAGGGCATTTTTCATTTCATTTCCGCTCTCCGCTGTTTTTTTTGTGGGTGCAGCGAAGAGAGAGAAAAAAAAGGCCTCTCTCTTCTTTGGCCAGTGGTGCGGTGGTGGTGGAAGGAAGCAGTAGCAGCGGCGTAGTAGCTTTTTTTTTTGTGTGTGGAGGGCTGCGCTTGATTCATCTTTTTTTTTTAAAAAAAAATGAATATGATGAAGGTAGAGTTCTCTTTTTTTTATTTATTTATTTTCGATCTCTTTACAGCTGTTTGATGGATTTTAAATTTTTGTTTCTCTCTCTCTCTCTCTCTCTCTCTCTATGTCACTCACTACTGCTGTACTGCTGTACTTAGGGGAAGAAGAAAGAGCAAAAGAAAAGCTCTGGGCATAAATCGGGTGGTTCGAGCGGCGGTAACACCAGTGGAGAGGGGTCACGAAGCTGTTAGAAAAGCTTGACACGATCCTAGTCTCGGTTCGTACTACTTTTTTGATGTTGTTGTTGTTTGATTTAAACACTCGCTCTCTTATCTGTTTTATTGTTGTGTTTGTTTTTTCTTTCTCGTCGGTCGTTTCGTTGCTGCCTCTCCCTTTCTTGTTGTTTCTATCTTGTCGTTTCTATTCGCTAGCGTGCATCCTTGTTGTTTGTTTTCATTGCTTCCTTCTTCTGACTTTACGAACGCTTTTTTTTCCCCACAATACAGGATGAAGAGGAGGAAAGCGAAAGCCATTCTTCTGGCGGCAAGAACACACCAAAAGATATTCCCAAAATGGGACCATACAAGTATGCTCTCTCTCTCTCTCTCTCCCTCCGGCGCTCTCTCTTCTCTCTCCTCTCTCTCTCTCACTTTCCTCTGCTGGTTTCTTCTCTAAATGTTTGTTTGTTTTGGTGTGCCATAGAGAATGGATATTTCTACCAGATATAAAAGTGAAAGGAGCACTGAAGGCGGATGGTGAGGCTATTAACGGCCCCGTGGATGACTTGACTAATCAAATGGAAACTGTACATAACGTAGCATCAGGGCTTGCGATTTCTAGTTATCCCAAAGGAGTTAGTGCTTCCCTTCCCTCTCACATTGTTCTTTTCTTGCTCGTAATAGGGGCACTGAAGGTGCTTTATATTACTGAAACTTAAACAGCAAGGAGAACCCAT
>JAVKOQ010000347.1:0-53274 GCA_031835245.1 Balamuthia mandrillaris | reverse complement strand
AAGAACAGGAGGTACTGTGCTTTTTGTTTTTTTGTTTTTTGGATTTTTTTTGAGGGAGTTATTTATCTGGTGGGATTGTGCTTCAGTGTGGCGACTGCACAAACTTAGTGTTGTCCTTTGGCGGAGAGCTGTTGTTGCAAGCGGAAGCGCTGATCCGGACCGGTCTCCACCCAAGCGAAATCATTTCTGGCTACACAAAAGCGGGCGACAAAGTGCAAGAGATCCTCGAGGGTATATCTTCTCTCTCTCTCTCTCTCTCTCTCTCTCTCTCTCTCTCTTTCATTTGACGGAGTCAAACCTTGTTTAATTTCTCTCTCGCTCAGGCCTTACCTGCTACACTTGTGAGGACATACGGAGCACAGACGAGGTGGCCGAGTGCATCAAAACCGCCATTGCGGCCAAGCAGTACGGCTACGAGGAGTTCTTGGCCAGCCTCATTGCCAAATCCTGCGTGTCTATTCTCCCTAAGAATCCTAAGAACTTCAATGTGGACAACGTGCGCGTTACCAAAATCCTCGGTGGTGGCGTTGTTGACAGCAAAGTACTCAAAGGATTTGTGATCGTGCGTGACACAGCAGGCACCATCAAGCACGTCACCAGCGCTAAGGTAGCTGTCTTTGCTGCTGGTATTGACATCTCGAGGACCGAAACCAAGGGAAGCGTTGTGCTCAAAACCGCAGAGGAACTTTTGAACTATTCCAAAGATGAAGAAAAGGCTATGGAAGAGGTACTAACTCTTTCTCTGACGCTCGAGAAACTCTTCTTACACTCTCTTTCTCTTTGAATCTTTGAATGAACAGATTATTAAGGCTGTTTCGGAGAGTGGAGCCAAGGTGGTTGTGTCTGGTGGCAACATTGGAGAGATGGCGATGCACTTCCTTGAACGATACAATCTTATGGCCATCAAGGTGCAATCCAAATTCCAGCTTCGTCGTTTGTGCAAAGCTGTAGGCGCTGTTCCTTTGGTTCGCATGGTAAGTCAAAACTTCTTTTCTCCTCTCTCTCTCTCTCTCTCTCTCTCTCTCTTGGTGCTTTCTCTTGGTTGCCTTCTGTCTCGCCCTCGCCTTTATCCACGCTAAACATTTGTTCTTAAAAAAGGGTGCACCAACTCCAGAAGAGCTTGGCTACTGTGACGTGGTTTCTGTGGAAGAAATCGGCAGCACAAAGGTTTGTGTTTTCCGACAGGACGCCGAAGACTCAGCAATTTCCACCATCATCGTCCGCGGCAGTACCCAAAACCTGTTGGATGACATTGAGCGTGCCGTTGGTATGTCCTCTCTCTCTTTCTCTCTCTGTCTCTCTGTCTCTGTCTCTGTCTCTCTCTCTCTCTCTCTCTCTCTCTCTCTCTCTTCCTCTTTCTGAACACAAGATATCCTTTTTTGTTCCCTCATTCTCATTTTTGTTTCATTTTGAACAGACGACGGTGTCAACGTTTTCAAGGGAATAGTAAAGGACCCGAGGTTCGTTGCTGGCGCTGGTGGCGCTGAAATAGAGCTGGCTAGACAGCTTACCGCCTTTGCTGAGTCCTCCCCTGGATTGGACCAGTACGCCATCAAGAAGTATGCCGAAAGCTTGGAGATCGTCCCACGCATCCTTGCTGAGAACGCTGGTCGCTCCTCCACTGCCACTATCTCTGCTCTCTACGCCGCTCACTCTGCCGGCAAAGTTCACGACGGTGTTGATGTTGAGGTATGTCTTTTTATTTCTTTATTTCTTTATTTTTTCTTTCTTTTTTGTTGTGATAGCTTATTTTACCATTTTCTCCTTGAATAGAATCCTGGTGGAACTGTGGACACATCTGCAGCCCGTATAATTGATCTGCAGTCAGCCAAAGCCTCCGCTATCCGACTCGCCACTGACGCTGCTCTCACTATCCTCCGTGTGGATCAGGTACTTTCATTTTTCCCGCCTCTCTCTCTTTCTCTCTTTCTCCCTCTCTTTCGCCTTTATTGCTAACTGCTTTGTTATTTACAAAGATCATTATGGCACGTGAGGCTGGTGGACCCAAGCCCCCAGCGCAGGGTTCTAGGGATTCCGATTAAAAAGAAAAGCAAACAAAGGACCTCTTTTCTTCTTCTTTGTCCCCTCTTTATTTTATTATTTTTTGAGACTACGCCTCTTTGGGGTTTTTTTTTTTTTTTTGCTGAGAGAAGAAGAGGAGAGCAGAGCAGAGGAGAACAGCGAAGAGAGCAACAGAGAGGACAAGAGAGAAAGTCGTAAGCACAAAAAGGAGAATACAAGAGGAGCATTCCACAACTTTTCCTTCTTTTCCGACCCATAACCAAAAGTCCTGGAGGCGCTGCTACAAAAGGAGGAAGCCAACAAGCCTGAAAGTATCTTCTCGGCCTATTGGCTCTGATCAAGTGTAGTATCTGTTCTATCTAGCTTAATCTCTAGATGACAGTCGTCCTGACTGTCTCTTAGATTAAACTTATTTTTCACCAGGGGGTGTGGGGATACTTGGTTCGCTGGCTTGCCGGCTGAACCGCCTCACACCGCGGATCGGCTCTGCATGGCACACCCCGCAGAGTTATTGAAACGGTCCACCCCACTGCATTCCCTTTCTTTACAAAATAAAAACAAACAAACAAACATAATATTTTTGAAGAAACGAATAACGTAACGGTGTTGCTGTTCTTTGTATTCACTGTTTTCTACACTCATGGAGAGAAGAGAGAGAGAGGAAGAGCGATGGGCGATTTGTTGTTTCTTGGTGTTCACCAGTCGAACTCGCCGTTGGCTTTGGCAAAGAGATAGTCTCTGCCATTGAGATGCATAACGCCGGCCTTCAGCGTGCACTTTCGTTTGTTCTTTATCCTCGTCACCTTTTCGAATTGGCACAATACAAAGTTGTCAGTCTCTGGTTCTTCGTCGTCTGTGTCATCCAAGTCAGAGCCCAGTTCTTCCTCTTCTTCTTCATCGTCGTCCTCATCCTTTATCTGTTTTAAGAAGAAACAGACAAAACGGAAGAGAGCAAAGAATAAGAATTTATGCACTGATGGCACCGAGGCGACAATGCTATAACGTACCCCAAGATCATCCTCATCGTCTTCATCGTCTTCATCGTCCTCATCTTCATCGTCGTCTTCATCTCCTCTCCCATCATATTGAGGTATCCGCCGACTGGTTGATGCAGCCGACGTTGTTGTGTCTCTGTCAGGGGCAATTGTGATCCGTCTGTTGCCGCCACCCTCTACCCATCCTTGCGGTGGTGGCTGTATGTTGTTTTCAATGAAGGAAAGAAAAGGGTGAGAGAGAGAGAGAGAAGCAAGGGAGAAGACGAGAGAAGAGGGGTGCAAGTGAACCATGTATTCCTGTGGCTTGCCAGAATTTAAGATGTCGGCCTTTGAGTCCTCTTCTTGTCCTTCAATATGCTTTTTTTTGTGAAACAGCCAAACAAGCAAAAAAAAAAAGTTAAGTTCAAAGACAGAGCGAGAAGAAGAAAGAAGAAGAGAGGGGGTCAAACTCACAATGGAAGGAAGGGCATACTCGCTGATGCTAGAGCCCAGTTCGTTGTATGCATGGGAAGGCGCAGGGTAGGTGCCATAGTCCTCCGTGGCTCCTCCCTCGTCGTCTCCTCCCGTTTCATAGTTGACGCCAAAAGCGGCTGTTGGGAGAATGGCTCCAGATTGCATCAATTTTGTTTCCCATAGCTGTTGTTTTTTGGGGGAGGGAGGAGGGTTTTTGCATCAGGTAATTTGTTTTTTGGGGAGAAGAAGAGAAAAGAACAAAGAAAAAAGGAAACCTGTTGCAACTCGTAAAGAACTGATTCTTCCACGCCCTCTGCCTCAAACTCTTCCTTGAGATTGGCAATCACATCGTCCACCACGTGCCTGTACACCGCAGACACACTCATGACTCGCTAGTTTTTTTTAAAGAGAAGAAGAAGAAGCGAAAAAAACAGCCAACCCTCCCCTCTCTCTCTTCTCAATAAAAGGCTTTGCAGGATCGGAGAAGAGAGATAATCTCTTACTCTTTCTTCTTCGTTTTGGTTTCGTTTTCTAGCACAATAGCTGCGCAAAACCTGCACCATTTGTACAGCACAACACAAGTCTGCGAAAAATCTGATTTCAACCCCTCAGGCATGTTGTCACGTCGTCCCGAATCGTTCCACACACACACAAAAAAAAAAAAAGAAAGAAAAGAAGAGAGTGCGTTGTTTAATCTTGTCATCTCCTCTCTGCTGCTCCCACTCTTTCTCTTTCCCTCTGCTGCTTCTTTTTTTTTTCTCTCTCTCTCTCTCACTTCAAACAACAAACAAACAAAAAAAATACAAGCATGGCGGAGAATGAAGCAGCAGTAGCAACGGAGGAAAGAACGGAAAGCAGAAAACGAAAGTTAGACGGGCGAGAGGAGGAGGAATCGCCCTCCTCCGAACGAAGAAGAGAAACGTCCAGCCGCAAAGAGCACAAAATACGTCGGAGAAGCAGAAGTCGAAGTAGAAGCAGAAGCAGAAGCAGAGAACGAAGCAGAAGAGGACGAGCGAGAAGAACAAGAAGAAGCCGCTCGCGCTCTTCACGTAGCAGGAGCAGAAGCAGGAGCAGAGAAAGAAGCAGAAGAGAACGTAGAAGACGAAGCAGGAGTCGCAGCCAAAGCAGAGAAAGAAGCAGGAGAAGCGGCAACCGAAGCAACCGCAGAGAGAAGGGGAGCGAGGGAGAAGAGGACACTGGAGAGAAGAAAGGAGACAGCAAAGAGCTGAGCAAGTTCGCTGCAGGGCTGTACCTTCCCCCCTACAAGCTTCGCCAGCTAGAAGCCGGCCTCCAACAAGACAAGTCCAGCCCCGAGTACCAACGCCTCAGCTGGGACGCCCTCAAAAAGAGCCTTAACGGCCTCATCAACAAGGTCAACGTGGCCAACATAAAGAACATTATTGCGGAGCTGCTCGGCGAGAACGTGATCCGCGGGCGAGGCCTCCTTGCCAGAAGCCTTATGAAAGCCCAAGCAGCCTCTCCCAGCTTTACCCCGGTCTATGCCGCCCTCGTGGCCGTCGTCAACAGCAAACTTCCCGTCGTGGGAGAGCTCCTCCTCACTCGCCTCATTGACCAGTTCAAACGTGCCTACCGCAGAAACGACAAGACCACCCTTCTGCCAGCCGTCAAGTTCTTGGCTCACCTGGTCAACCAGCAGGTGGCGGGGGAGTTGTTGGCCCTGCAGATTCCCACTTTGTTGTTGGAGACGCCTACGGACGACTCGGTGGAGCTGGCGGTGGCCTTCATCACGGAGGTGGGACAGACCCTACAGGCCCTCTCTCCGGATGGCTTTGTCTTTCTGTTTGACCGATTTCGAGGCATCCTACACGAGGGAGAGATAGACAAGCGGGTGCAGTACATGATAGAAAACCTCTTTGCAGTGAGAAAGAGGGGCTTTGAGGAGCATCCTGCCAAATTGCCGGAGCTGGACCTGGTGGAAGAGAGAGAACAGATCTCGCATGAGTTGGACCTGGACTCACCCGAGTTGGACGTGCAGTCAGGACTGGACTACTTCCAAGTGGACCCCAACTTTCTACAAAACGAGGAACGATATGTGGAGATCAAGAGGGACATTCTCGGTGATGACGAGGACGAGGATGAAGACGAGGATGAGGAGGATGAGGACGAAGAGGATGAAGAGGACGAAGAACGCCTGGCCAAACTGGAAAAGACCTTGGAGGCTGGCCCCTTGACCATCACTGACGAGACTGACACCAACACCATAAACCTCCGTCGTACCATCTACCTGACAATCATGTCCTCCCTCGATTTTGAGGAGTGTGGTCACAAGCTCATGAAAGTGCAGCTGCTGCCCGGCCAGGAGATCGAGTTTTGCCGCATGATCATTGAGTGTTGCAGCCAGGAGCGGACCTACCTCCGTTTCTACGGCCTCTTGGCCCAACGCTTCTGCCGGCTGAACCGCATCTATCAGACCCTCTTTGACAGCTGCTTTGTGAAGCAGTACCAGAGCATCCACCAGCTGGAGACCAACAAGCTGCGCAACGTGGCCAAGTTCTTTGCTCACCTCCTCCACTCGGACGCCATTCCCTGGACTGTTCTCGAGTACATCCACTTGAACGAAGAGGAAACCACCTCCTCCAGTCGCATCTTCATCAAGATTATGTTCCTGGAGATATCAGAGTACCTCGGTTTGCCGAAACTCAACGAGCGTTTGAAGGATCCCTCCATGGTGGAAAGCTTCACCGGTCTCTTCCCAAAGGACCATCCGAAGAACACCCGCTTCGCCATCAACTTTTGGACGTCGATCGGTTTGGGAGGGTTGACGGACGATTTGCGAGAGCATCTGAGAACAGCGCCCAAACGTATCATGGAACAGAAGCAACTTGCTGCTTTGGAGGATAGTAGCAGTGACTCAGATTCATCTTCAGATTCAGACTCGGACTCTTCTTCAGATAGCAGTGATTCTTCTGATTCTTCCTCAGACTCAGACTCTGACTCAGATTCCTCCTCTGGCTCTTCTTCCTCCTCCTCGGATTCAGACTCCTCTTCAGATGACAGCAGCAGCAGCGACAGCGACTCTTCCCGCAAACGACGAAGAAAGAGAAGATAAAACGTTTTTCATTTTCACCATATTTTCTTTGTAACCTTGTTCCCTTTTTTCTCTTCCCCCTCCAAACCATCATACCCCCTTTTTTCTTTCCCCACACCCATTCTCCCTCCCCAGCAACACGAAAGAAAAGAACTCCCATCCAAACGAACGACAGAGCGGATAAATGCGGAGGAAGAGAGAGAGAGAGAGAGAGAGAGAGAGAGAGAGAGGAGCTGCTCACACGTCACCCCCCCTCCCCCAAAGAGAAGGGAAGGCGGGCGACGTCGACAATTTGCTGACGTCGTGAGGTTTTTTTTTCTTTTTCTTTTCGGACGACGTCGCCAGCTAGCTTTTTTGATTATGGGATGCGTTGTGTTTGTTTGTTTAACAGAAACGAAAAAGAAAGAAAGAGAGTAGTAAGAGAGTAGCAAACCCAAGTGCAAACTCTCATCTTCCTCCTCCTCTTTTTTTTTTGCTTCCGTTTTGTTGTGATTTTTGTTGATTCATTAAAAAAAAAAAAGAAAGGGGAGAGATGACAACGATGGCGTTGCAGGGAGATGACGTGAACCTGCACATCCCCTCGGATTTCGCGGTGGGCGCCCACCATGTCCCCGCCCACAACGAGGAGGAGCTCTATAGCCTCTTGTTCTCCGGCGAAGCCTCGTCTTCCAGCGGCGGCGGCGACGATCCCTCCAACTTGCTCTTCTCTCTCTTCACCGCTCCAGCTTCCTCCCAACATACGAGCATGCTGCTGGAAGAGGCCAGCGGCGGAGGAGAGGAGAGCAGCACCAACAACTCTCCTTACCATCATCTCTTCTACGAGGGCAGTCCCGCTTCCTCCCCTCTTTCTTCCCTCGGGCTGGAGTCCTCTCCCTTTCCAACCCCCGACCCCTCTCCTCCTACTTTCTTGGATCCATCTTCTGTCTCTTCTTCGTCAGTTTTTACTTTTGTTGATGCTCATGGAGGAGGAGGAAGTGAAGGAGGAGACGCGCAAACGAATGACGCCTCTCCAGAAGCTTTGCTGCTCGAGTTGGACCAAGCCTTCCCTTTCCTTGTGGACGACTCGAACTCGTTTGGCCACTCGTCGTCCTCTTCCACTTTGCTGGCCACGAACTCACCATTCTCTCCTTCTCCTTCCACGTCCTCCTCAATGACGTTTAGCAGCAGTTCTGCCTCTGCGACGCCTCCTTCCTCTTTTCTTCCGCCACAAAACCAACCGCGTCAACGAAACGTGCCAGGCGTTATATTACAGCTAACGAATCCTCTCTTTCCGTCTTCTTCTTCTGCTGCTTCTCTTTATTCTTCTATTCCTTCTCCGCCTCCTTCTTCTTCGGGTGTTGCTGCCGCCTCTTTGCCTCGCATACTTGGTGTGGATACTCCTGCTGCGCAACCTGATCGAAAACGACAACGTCCTTCTTCTCCTCCTTCTCAACCGAGACAACCAACTAAGAAAGAACAAAAAGATGGAGCACAAAGCATTATGGTGGAGGATGTCAACAGCAGCGGCAGCAGTGGAGGAGTTGGATTATCAAGAGAGGAATTGCTGACCTTCAGCAGCGAAGATATGGAGAACTATGTACAGAAACTCAAACAGCAGAGAAAGCTCAGCAAAGAAGAGGACAAAATGCTGAAAAAGCAGAGACGGTTAATCAAGAACAGGGAGTATGCCCAACAGGCGAGAAAGAAGAAGAAGACGTACGTCAACGAGTTGGAGGAGACCGTTCAGCAACTGAAAGCGCGCAATGAGGAATTGGAGGCGGAGGTGGTTCAGCTCAATGGCAAGCTTAGCACAGTCTCTGCCGAGAATAGGCAGCTTCGTGGTGCTATGCTACAAATCAGAGCAAAGTTGAGGGCTCAATCCTCTTCATCATCCAACTGGCGGTTTTCAATTGGAAACAAGACTGCCGTTGCAACCAGTGCTGCTGCCTCTTGTCTATTGGTACGTCTCTCTCTCTCTCTCTCTCTCTCTCTCGCTCCTTCTTCTTCTCATTCTCCTTCTCATTCTCTTTCGTTGGCTCATTACCCAAAACAAAAAGGCTGTTCTGTTCTTTGGGCTGTTCTTTAGGTTCGACCTGATACCAAGTTTGTTGCCGCAGGATAGTGCCAGCAGCAAATATCCTACCCCTGGAAGTGGACGCGTCCTACTCGGTCCGGACTCCGCACCCACCTTCTCGCCAGATGTAGAAGATGACGAAGATACATCCACGCTATCGTCATCACCACCAGAAGAAAAGCTCATTCCTTGCGATGAAAACCAAGATTGTTATCTTCCTCCACAACAGAACAAACCAGAACTGCGGCCAAGCGACAATGGTGCGGACGAGGATCGTCACCATCGTCCTCCTCCTCTTCCTGTTCACCAGGATGCGCTGCTCACAAATCAGCGCAACAATGGAACAGTTTCTGAAGTCGCCAAAGAAGTGGACAAGGACGTTGAGGAGCAGCAACAACGGTTGGAAGCAGAAGATGCGTCGAGCGCGACGCAAACTACAAGAGGCAGCAACAATGAGGACAAAGCGAATGTTGTGGAGGAGAAGCGGAAACATCAAAAGAGGAATACTTCCCCGTCATCACCACCGACCTCCCCTTCCCCACAAAACTGATTTGTTTTGTTTTGTAGGTTGTTCATCTTCATGTAAATCATTCTCTCTCTTTGCGCTTCTTTGTTCTCGGCATCTCCCAGTGCCATCCCCTCCTCTCTTCCTCTCTCCCCACATCTCTTTTTTGAAGAACACAAGGGGGGCAACCTATGCAGCATTCCCTCTCTTCTCTCTTCTCTCTTCTCTCTTCTGCTCCTCTCGTCGTCAATATAGGAAAAAATTTCCAGGAAATCAAAAATTTGAAACCAAAAAAAAAAATAGCACAGCAAAGAGCAACCACCACCACGAAGAAATAAGAGAGCTCTGGTGGTGAATTGTTCTCTCGGGGAAAAACCCAAGAGAGAAGAGCGCAAGCGCGCAGTGTGCTTTGTGTTCCCCCGGCTCCCTGCCCTCTCACCCAAAAAAATTTTAAAAAAAAGGGCGGAAAGATGGCCCAGTTCAAGTAACCTTTTTTTCTTTTGTTTGCTCGATCGAGTTGGTTTTTTTATTTTCTTACTGTTGAAAAATGCAGCAGGAACTCCTTTCAAAGGAACATTGCTAGAGAAGGAAGAGCCTTGAAGTCCATTCCGTTTGGTGCGCCGCCGGCCACTTCCACCACGTCCGAACCAAAAAAGTCGCCATCGGTATATCCTCGCTATCATCTCCCCACCATTTCTTCCCCCATGTGTGTTCTCCTTTCTATTTTGTCAACTTTGCTTTTTTTCTTTCATCTTCCTTCTTCTCACTTCCTTCTTTCCTCTCTCTCTCCTCTCTCTCTCTCACTCACTCAAAAAAAAAAAAGGGATTTCATCAGCAACTCACAACAGGAGGCCGTTTACCAGCCGCTCCAACACAAAGAAAACAACGGAGGGCCTCACACGGCACCACCAGCAGCAGAGAGTCTCAACCATGGTCCAACCCTCCCGCCGGCTGGTCCTCTTTTCACAACCAGCCTAAAACCGCTCGTACCACTCGTTCTTCCTCCCACTCCCGCGCCGCATTCAACCCGATGCCTGCTCCAACGTTAGACTTTACTTCCACTCCTCCGTCTTCCCAAACAAGCATCAATGCAAGCAACCACAACAATCCCCAACCTCTTCCTCTTCCTCTTGCTGGCAACAATAACAACCGAAACGTTGGGGCTTGGTCTTCTTTCTCTTCTTCTTCTGCTGCTTCCACTGTTGTTCCTACATCAGCAACAACGACAACAAAATACAACCACTGGCAAAACCCTTCCAACGGTAGCAACAACAACCTCGTAAATAACAATTCTACTCATCGCCCAACGGACTTTATTGCTTCTTCATCTTCCTCTTCTCTTTTTCCTTCGTCCAGCCAATCCAAACCTCCAGAAGTGGTAACCATCCTTGATGACGATGAAAACGAGGAGGATGCCTATCCTGCCACATCAGGCTACAACAATAGCAGCCCCACTCCCTCTGGCTTCTTCACCATCGCCAGCCTTCAACCAGCCGCTCAGCTTCATCAACCTTCCGCTACCATCCCCTCTCACAAACCTGAACAACCTCCCACCACTTTTACCACCACTGTCAACGATTACGCACAACAAAACGCACCAACAACATCGCAATGGTTGTCCTCTCGGTCAAGAGCTCCCGCCCCTTCTGCGGCTCCTGCCCCTATGACTGGCGAAGCACTCGAGAACAAGCTTACCACTGCACAACAAAGCGCTTTCACACGTCGGCCGATGCCAACAACAACGGAACCTCCTGCATCTCATCTTCCACCTTCGCATCAATACTTCCCACAAAACCACCATCCCACTTCTTACCAGTCGTCCTCATTTCGTGACCAACCCACTGCTGCTTCAATAGAGAAAAACAACATGGCCTCATCCCTTTCTTTTTTGGATACGGAAGATAACATGATGTGGCTTGAAGACGCTGCTGCAGCCCTTGCTAAACCTCCCCCTACCACTTCCTCCGGCACAACAACTCCCAAAAAAGGGAGCCATCATGAGACCCCTATAAAGAAAACCAAAGTGTTGGACATGTTGGACGCGGAGACGCTAAATCATGTCGCTGAAACCATGTCCACAGTTTCATCCTTGCCTGCCTCTAGCCCTCCTGTGAATTCTTCTTCCTCTGGCGTTATGTCGCCCGTTCTTCCTCCTCCTCCTGTTTCTTCTGCCCATTCAACGGACACTTTGCAGCAAGAAATTCTGGCTTTGGAAGAGGCCTTACAACAAAAAAGAAGAGCATTAAATAGTATGCTTTCCAACAAAAAAGAACAACCCGTTGTCAACCTGGTGTCTGCTTCTGTTGATCCCATGTCCTCCTCACAAGTAACTTTTCTTTTCTCTATGCTTTCTTTCTTGTCTTGCTTCTCACTGCTTTTTGTAACGTGTAGGTGTCCAGCAGAACTGATGAGGACATGCTCAAACACTCGCAATCACGAGGAAGGTATCTATTCGGTAGCAACGCGACAATGCAACATTTCTTGGACTTATTGGACCCAGAGATAATGTCACCATCAACAGCTACTT
Organism: Balamuthia mandrillaris; assembly: GCA_031835245.1. Taxonomy (NCBI): domain Eukaryota; phylum Discosea; order Longamoebia; family Balamuthiidae; genus Balamuthia; species Balamuthia mandrillaris. The sequence goes on along the minus strand of JAVKOQ010000347.1, from coordinate 41,670 downwards.
ACCAACAACGCTATTACAAAGCCTTTCGAACAGAGCTGCACCAAGCCATTTTTGCTGTCTTCCAGGACGACGAACCTTGGTCTCACCTCCTTCCCATCTTACTTTCGGTTCTATCTCAGGCGGTTAGCCCACAACAAGAAGGCGAAGAAGATCATCAAGAACGAGAACAAGAAAGAGACAAAGGAAAGGAGAAGGAGAAGGAGAAGGAAAAGGAGAAGGAAGAAGATCAAACAGCACCATCTTCGGCCTCAATATCATTATTGGAGAAAAGAATGGCACCTCCTCCTGCACTTATCCACAACCTATTACTGTTGCTTCATCAGCTGCTCATGTTGGACAAGAACTGCAGATGGGCCACTTTGTGTCGGCATTGCTACACCTCGTTTGCACTTGGCATGGAACCAGAAGAAGAACCAAAAGATGGCGATAACTTGGTGGCACAAATACTGAATAATCCTAGATTGAGTTTTGGATTATCAGATAAAGAGAAGAAGGTTTACAACCCTCCAGAAGCTTCACCAATGGAAGAAGATAAATTAGACCCGGTTCCTTCTTCCTCCCGGGCCTCACAATGCTTCTTCTCCACACCAACTCTTTCTTCTGCTACGAAACAACCACAAGATCCAGAAGAAGGAAGCGCTCTTCTGCCAAAAGTATCCCCTATGTTTCAAACGTTAACTCGTTTGTTGTGGCGTTGTTTCTCTGATCGACCTCCGTTTTTAGCTGTAGTGCTTCAATTAATGGACACTGCTTTGTGGGAATGCCCTCCTCAACGTGTTTATCGGTACTGCTTTTTTTTTCTCCCTGCAATTCCATTGCTTCACTTCGTTCTTTCACGAAGTAGCAGCTGAAGCAAAAAACTAACATGAAGCAAAACCCTAGGGTTTTGCCACTGTTTAAGAAAGAGCCTTTGCAGCTACTTTTGAGTTCTGGTCAATCCTTCGATGTAAAAAATGCGGCTCTCAGTTTATTCACTCATCTTATGCAATGTATGCAACGCACTGATTTTTTTTAACCTCTCTTTGCAACCATATTTATTGTGCTGTTGGGCTAATAGTCACGTCGTACTAACAGCGTCGGAGTTTCTGAGTTATCTTTCGGTAATCTCATTGGAATCAACAGCATGCACTACCCTCCTCGAACGTATCATCAAACTGTTGACGTCTGCCAAACTTGGCACTGTTGCACAGGTTTCTCTCATCGTTTCCCTTCGTTTCGTCTTTTCTCTCCTTTGGGAAAGATAGCACTAACTGCTTGCTTTAATTGCAGACACAAATATTGCGGAAGAAAGCCATCCGACTGCTTAGCCTCATAGCGGTACAGCACAAGGAAGGGATCGCAGCGCTGCTGCAAGGAGAAGAGCAGCAAGTCGGAATGGAGGAGAATGGCGACGGTGGTGGCGAGGATTATCACCTCCCTCAACAACACCATCTTCCCACCAACCGAAAAGCCGCCATCAACTTGATATCCGGGCTTGCTTCCTTGCTCGCTGAAGAAGTGGACCGTCTCGATAGGATCCCTCTTCCCTTCTCTAGGGCCGAGCTAGAAGAACATGAAGTTGAAGAACAAGAAGACACGGAAGAACTCAAAGACAAAGAAGAAGCCGAGAAAGAAATGGTGGAAGCGTCGGCAGCGTTGGTGTACGAGGCCTCTTATCTGTTCCTTCTATTGTCGTATCACCTGCAAGACCACTTTATGAGCTACATGCCATGCGTGCGGCATTGGTTTGGAAGCACGGTGCACCGGTTGGCTGCCGTGCGTAGGGTGCATCCGGCTCTTCGCGAACGTTCCAAGCTCTGCGAAATTGTTACTGTGTTGCGGGAAGAAATTCACGCGTGGAACGAGTGATGACACGCCTACATTAAACTTGCACATTTTGCAAATCTTGCACAAATGCACCACAAGGAGCGGATGCATTCGCGGGGGTAGGACCCAATGCTGCCAGACCCTGTCCGTACAGCTCTTCTTTCCTCGCTGCCGTCCCAAGCACGATGTCCTGGCGGGCCAGGAAGCGCAAGAGGATGACACGGTAAGCAGCTATCTAGTTGGGAGTGGATGAGAAGTAGTAAAAGGGAGTTGATTGGCTTGGTTATGTTTTTTTTTTAACAACTGAAATGGAATAGCACAGAAGAGGAAGAGAGTGGAGATGCAACAGCAGCTTATTGTTGTTTGCATTCGGGAGTTTCCTTGCCTTGGCCCTCACCATCCTCATCGTCATCATCTTCTGGTTCGTAGTCCTCATCCTCATCCGAGTTATAATCCTCCGCATTAAACTTTTGTTAACAAAAAAATTAGTGCTTTGACAACAAGTTAAAAACTTTGGAAACGAGACACTTACGTTCAAGAAGTTGAGCGCCTCATCGTCATCCACGTCGGCATCTCCGGTGAACCAATTGACGGCGTGAGGGATGATCTTGGTCTTCAACAGGACGGCCATCTCAAAGTCAAGTCCCATCTGGTGTTCCTCCTTCTTGGAGGGCTTCTTGTCCTCGGAGAGGTTTGGTGGAGAGAAGAAGTTGAAGAAGCTGCCCTTCTCTTCGCCCATGCCTTGGGTTCCTTCCGTCACGTTTTTGCCTGCCTTCCATGTGATTTGGGTCCTGGAGAAGAAAGTGAGAAACGAGAAATAAGGAAGACACCTTTTTTTAAAAAAAACAAAACGTACGCATCAATGCTGTCGCACATGATTTCTTCTTCAGAGGAATCGTCAATGTGGTAAGTCTTGCTGAGGAGTGTCTCTTCAAAGTATTCGTTCTCGTTAAAGTGAAAGTTCAGCACAAAGCTCTGCAGCATTCAACATTTGAACGTTAGCAACTCTCCTCTTCAAAGCTACCAACAGAAGAAATAATGAACGAGCAGAGAAGGAAGGACGCTAAGAAGAGAAAGCATACGCCAAGTTCATCAGCCAAAGTCTCAAAGGTGATGTCCCGTAGGTGAGAGAGGATGGGCTGATCCTGTTCAGTGATGACAGAGGCGAAGAGGGGGTGGCTTCGGAGGGTTGTGCTCCAAAAGTCGGGGATACCAACGACTGGTTCTTCAGGTTTTTTCTCCTCTCCCTCTGTCTTCTCTTCTGTTATCTTTGCCGAGGACTCCACTTCCACAGTGCCAGCCACTATCTCTGCTCTCTGTATTGTTCATTAGATCAGTAATGGGAACACAAACACCAGTTTCCCAAAAGGAGAAGACGGAAGAAAAGACACAAGGAGACCAAAGGAGAACGAAGCAAGAATGAGAGGGAAGGATAAAAGAACGGAGGAGAAAAACAAAAGAGCAAGTACAAAGAAAGAGAAGAAAAGAAAAGCACCTTTTGGAAGAGGGGTCGGTACAACTCATGGTACTGTAAACAACAAAAGGGAAGAGAGCGTTAGAGAATGAGGAAAGACGGGAGTGTGGAAAAACTGCCAAAAAAAAAAACGTAAACAACAGGCTGTACCTTCTCTTCCAGCTTGCGGACTTCCTCTTCGAAAGCTTTCTCCAAGGTCACTGTCTCTTGCTACAAAAAGAAAGGAGGAGGAGAAGTTAGTGAAAGTTGTTGTTATAGAGCTGTTTATGGGGTCTTGGACAAAAAAAAATACTCACATCAAGGTTGCGGAGGGCTTCAACCCGATCTTGCACGCTCTTTGGCAGGGACTCGAGGTAGCCAGAGGACTGTCCCACCAGACCGCCCAATTGAGCCTGGAGCGAGTTCACAAGGCCGGCGTTCAAGTTGATTCCTGTTTTATTTTTTTTTTGTTTAAAAAAATTCCAACGAGTAAACGCAAAGTTGGCGAATGAGCAAGATTGCGAGTCATGCAAAAAGAACGTGAAACAAAAAAAAAAGAGAAGAGGGAAGGAAGCAAATAAGAAGGATGAAAGTACCGGTGGCTTCTCCGAAGTTGAAAGCGAATTTGCTGAAATCAACTGAAAGGAGAGAGGGGTTTTTTTTTGTTAGCAAACGATCGTTTCACCAATGAACAACAACAAAAAAAAAAAAAAACAACGAAGAAGACCGATGCATCATCGTACTTTGTTGGTTCGACATTCTGCTACCGTTAGACAAGGAGGTGTAGACGACAGTGCCTTTTTTTTTTTTTTGTGGTTGACGAAAGCCCGCAAAGAAAGGAAGAAAGAAAAAGGAATTCGGGAAGCCAAAAAAAAAAAGAGTAGAAGAGAATTTCCAGGAATGTACCCCTCAGGCTGGAATTTTTGAGGAACGAAGAAATTTTGGCTTCGGATGGCTCCTCGTTTTAGGATGGCTAGATTGGAAACTACGCATCCTCTTTTTTCCCGCCTTTTTTTTTTTGGTTTGTCCGCTACTTTTTTTTTTGTTGGGAAACCCAGACAGAAAGAGTAAGTAGCAGCCATAATAGCAACAGCAGCAGCAGCAGCAACAACAACAACAAGATGGACCGGCCATCCTTTCGGGAGAGGACGGCGGAGGAGGAGATCTTTGGGGAGGATGAGGAGGAGGACTTTGAGGAGGAGGAGGGCGAGGATCTGTTCGGCGATGGAATGGAGGGGTAACGCCTGCTGCGTGACGTGCAGAACAGATGGAAGAAGAGAATCTCATGCCATCTTTTTCTTTTTCTTTTTTGTTGTTTGTTGTAAAGGGATTATGCAGCGAAGCCTGGACTAGATAGTTATGCTGCTGTGGACCTGGACGAACGAGAATACGAGGCGATGAGCTACAGCGCCCGCGCCGCTGCTGAGCAAATGATGGCCAAACGGGACAAGGGCAAGCAACGAGAGCAGCAATCGCGTTCTCTTGGGCTTGGCCGACTGCCTACCGGCCTGTTTCGTGAAGAGGAGGAAGAAGACATAGATGAGGACTATCGAGGTTTGCTGTTGTTTTCTCTGTTTGTTCGTGTCGGTAGTAGCGACCCTAGCTTTAACACAATACAACAGATGGCTATTTTCCCGAAGCTGCAGAGGAGGATGAGGAGGATGACACACAAAAGCCAAGGCGTAGACGAAAGGTCGGAGAGAGTGCAGAACCATCCATGATGCTCCCAGACTTGGGCGACGAGGTATGTAAACAAACTCTCACTTGTTCAAAAACAAGAAACGTTGTTGCTTATAGCGTTCTTTCTCTATCCTCGTTTATCTTCTTCTCCGCTCCGCTTCTCTTCTCTCCCCTTTTTTGCTATGATAAACAGCTATTACAGGAGATCAATCTGGGCGAGAAGAAAGGACCTCTGCGGGAATGGATAGTAATGGATGCTCCTCGACGACAAATTGCTCTCCATTTCAGACGTTTTCTAACCACATTTGACAGTGGGCAAGGCAAAGTCTATCCAGCACGTATCTCGTCCATGTGTGCTGGTAATGCCTCTTTCTACTTCACTTTTTTTTCACTCTGTCTTCTTTCTTCTTCATTCTCAATTGTGTTTGGTATGTATAACAGCGAACGAAGAGAGTTTGGTGGTGGACTACCCACACCTGAGCCAGGACGTACCGGTATTGGCTCTCTATCTAGCCGATGCACCCACCGAAATGTTGAGCATCTTTGACGAGGTGGCCATGCTGGTCGTTCTCTCCGTCTTTCCTGAGTATGGCCGTATCCACAAAGAAGTGCATGTACGCATCGCAGAGTTGCCGTTGCGTGACAGCTTACGAGATTTGAGGTTCGATGCTTCTCTTGATGTTTTTGTTTTTGTTTTTGTTTTTGTTTTTGTTTTTGTTTTTGTTTTTGTTTTTGTTTTTGTTTTTGTTTTTGTTTTTGTTTTTGTTTTTTGTTTGTGTTAACTTGTTTCTTTCTTTATCTCCATAGACAAGCTCACTTGAACTGCTTAGTGCGAGTCAATGGAGTCGTAACAAGACGAACAGGAGTGTTTCCACAGCTAAAATATGCCAAGTACGATTGCACTCACTGCAAAGAGGTAGTCGGTCCGTTCTTCCAAGGCCTCTCTGCAGAGATCAAAGTGCCTCCATGTCCCAATTGTGACCACAAAGGACCCTTCCTGTTAAATGCTGAACAGACGGTGTATCGAAACTATCAAAAGATTACCTTGCAGGAGAGCCCCGGTACTGTTCCTGCTGGTCGGTTGCCAAGAACCAAAGATGTCATTCTACTTTGGGACTTGATCGATACATGTCGGCCCGGCGAAGAAATTGTACACTCTTTTCTCCTTTCTTCTTCCTTCTTCTGATCATTTATCTATGAAAACAACAGGAGATAACAGGAATCTATCGCAATAATTTTGATGCTTCGCTGAACAGCAAACATGGTTTCCCCGTTTTTGCCACAATCATCGAAGCCAACTACATCACCAAGAGACAGGATGGCTTTGCCGCCTTTCGTTTGACGGAAGAAGATGAAAAACAAATTCTAAAACTGGCCAAAGATCCTTCCATCGGCGAGAGGGTACTTCTTTTCATTGCTTCTCCTTCCCTTCCTCCCTCTCAGTCTGTGTTTATGTCTTTGCCTGTGCAGATCATAAAATCGATAGCTCCATCGATATATGGGCATGAAGACATAAAAACAGCGATAGCGCTGGCTCTTTTTGGAGGACAAGCCAAGTATTCGGAGGAGCAACAACATCGGATCAGAGGAGACATCAACGTGCTTCTAATGGGTGACCCTGGAACTGCCAAATCACAATTTCTCAAGTACCTTTTCCTTTTATTTCTTTGTGTTAGTTTTCAAACCAACATCTAATGTTTAATAGATATGCAGAAAAGACAGCACACAGAGCTGTATACACCACAGGCCAAGGAGCATCTGCTGTTGGGTAAGTGTAGCGAATCTTGCTGTATTGTTTTTATTTATTTTTCCATTTACTTTTTTTTGTTTGCGAATTGACCGATGCTCTTTTTATTCAGTCTTACAGCAGCTGTGCATAAAGATCCTCTAACCGGAGAGTGGACGCTAGAAGGAGGAGCATTAGTGTTAGCAGATAAGGGCATATGTCTCATCGATGAGTTTGACAAAATGAATGACAAAGACCGGTATTATACATGCTTTTTGTTAAAGTTATCGGTGCTCACTTATCCTTCTAAACTGTACCTCGTCTCTTTTCTCTTCACAGGACGAGTATTCACGAAGCAATGGAACAACAAAGCATTTCCATTTCTAAAGCTGGTATTGTGGCCACATTGCAAGCCAGGTGTTCTGTCATCGCAGCAGCAAATCCTATAGGTGGACGTTATAGGCCTCAAATCTCGTTTGCAGAAAACGTGGAACTAACGGAACCCATCTTGTCCCGTTTTGATATTTTGTGCGTGGTACGAGACACGGTCGATCCTATCATCGACGAATGCCTTGCCAGTTTTGTTGTGAACAGTCACCTTCGCTCTCATCCCGAGTTCGTAGCCGAGGAAGATGGTGGTGGCCCAGTAACCTCTCTTCCAGTCCGAAAAGGAGAAAAAGAAAAGGTTCATCTTTTTCTACTCTTCTCACTTCATCTTTCTCCACGGTTGTCTCTTTTTTCCTTATCTATCTTTCTTCATGTTTTAAAATAATGGTTAGGAACCCATTTCTCAGGACATGTTGCGCAAGTACATTACCTATGCAAAGCGGCATTGTTTCCCACAGCTCCGTAACCCCGATATGTACAAACTGGAAAATCTGTACGCAGAACTGCGTGCCGCCTCGCAACACGCGCGCAAAGGCATTCCAGCCACCGTTCGATACATTGAATCGCTGATACGTGTGGCGGAGTCCCATGCCAGAATGCATCTGCGAGAGTTTGTCAGCGATGAAGACGTCAACGTGGCGATTCGTGTCATGGTTGACAGTTTTATCTCTGCACAACCATTTTCTGTCGCACGCATGTTGAAAAAGGTATTGTTTTTCTGTTTGTTCTCGCTCTCTCTCGCTCTCTCTCTCTCTCTCTCTCTCTTCTTTATCCCAATAATTCTCTTTCTCATTGCGTTATCCTTTGCAGAAATTCCGTCGTTACATCACATTCAGGAAAGATAACGACGAGCTTCTCTTCCATTTGTTGCAAAGCTTGGTGAGGGAGGAAACCTTGTATGCACAGGTTGCCAAATCCCATCAACACACCCCGCAAACGTTGGAGATCCCCTGCGAAGACTTTGAGACTAGGGTTTGTTCTCTCTGCTTCCTTTCTTCTCTTGTCGTTCTCATTGTCTTCTCTCTTTATGCCGTTTGTTTTGCTGATGAACACATACACAAACCAATACAAAAAGGCGAGAGAAATGGACATTGGGGACGTTCAAAGTTTTTACAAGAGCTCTCTTTTCCGTGACAATGGCTTTGTTTTGGAAGCAAAGCGCAAGGTCATTCTCTTCTCCACCTCCTCTTGAGCGCAAAACGAAAATGTACCAAAAAAAAAATAAATAAAAAAGCAAAATAAAAAAACGAGGTTTTTTTGAATTTCTATAGGTCGATCACCTACCTCTTATATGAGGAGTCAACGAAGATCAATTCATATTATTTTGTTTTTTAATTTCTTTTTTTCTTTTTCTTCTTTCGGAAGAGAGAAAAGAAAGACCAAAGCCTGAAACTTTTGATTTCCTTTTGCTTTCTTTCTTTGAGAGCGCCAACACCCTCCGTTTTTTTTTTTTTTAAAAATGACCCACAGCAGCCGCATTCCTGGCACGTTTTTTTTTTCCTTTTAATTTTTATTTAATTTTTTTTTTCTAATCGCTGCTTTTGCCTCGTAATAATAATAATAGTATCAAACGAGTTGGAAAACGCGTTTGCCAACGCGCGTACGCAAGGAGGTGTACGCTACATCCAAGTCTCTATCGAAAATGGTTCGTTTCTCATTTTGCTCTCTTGTTAAAAGCGACTTTTTTTTTTATTGTTGGTTCTCTTCTCATGTTGGGTCTTTTTTTTTTTTCGTCTTTCTTTCTTTTGCAGAGACTTTGATTCCTGTGTACTCGCACCCCATTTCCAACGACCTTCAGAGAGGTATCATTACTTTCTTTTTTTTTCTTCTTCTTGTTACACCTCCTTTCTTTTGTTTGATCTTCTTTGCCTTCGTAGTCTTCCTCATCGTCGTTTCCTTTCTTTGCGTCACTTTTCTGTTTCCTTTTTGTCTATTCTCATCGCTCTCTCTCTCTCTCTCTCTCTCTCTCTCTCTCTCTTTGTTCTTGTGGTGCAAAAGATTTGGAGTCGGTGGCCTCACGAATGAAGCCCAAGACGCCGGCCTACTTCCTCTTCCGTTTGGACACGGAGAACCTTCACGGCAACGAATGGATGCTCATGTCGTTCGTACCGGACGGCTCTCCTGTCAAGCAGAGAATGTTGTATGCTTCCACCAGAGACATCCTGAAGAAACAGCTTGGCAAGAATTACTTTGGTCTTGACATGTATGGCAGCGAAGTAGTACGTACTTCCCTTTCCTTGTTTTCTCTACATCTTCCTTTGTTTCGCTTTCCTCTTCTCTGTTGCTCTATCTGTTTGTTCTTTAGTCTCCTTCTTTTTTCCTTTTCCTTTTCCTTGTTCTTGTTCTTCTTTTCCCTTCTCTGTCGCTTCAGGATACTGAAAGCAATTGTATGACTATAGGACGAGTTCAACTGGGCTTCGTATCAAGCGAAGTTGCTGAAACCAGCTTCCGATGCACCATTGACTACCGCCGAGCTGCATTTGTCTCGTGAAGTACGCCGTTGGCTTTTGACCGAAGCGTTACCTGCTAACTAACCGACTGAATCATTGACGTTGTCTGTAGGCTACGGCAGAGGTTGCTCCAAGCTTGAGCAAGGAGTACGTGCACTCTGTCCAGTTCCCGCTCTCTTCTGATGCTCAACGCGCCTTGCAGTCGTATGGCCCCGGAACCAACTTTGTCCAATTGGTCGGCCTTCCCTCTCTCTCTCTCTCTCTCTCTCTCTCTCTCTCTCTCTCTCCTTCTCTTTAATTGTTTGTCTTCATTGTTTCGCTCATTTTCGTTCTCATTTTCATTTAAACATTAGAGTGTGGACACAGAGCGTGAAACCATCGAGCTGGTTAAGGCCAAACGCACTGACGTCTCCTCGCTCGCCAACGAGATGCCATCGAACGAACCTCGTTTCGCCTTCTTCAAATATTGTCATACCTGGGAGGACACTCCTTATGACAACAACGGTACCGTTCCTCTTTTCGTCACATATTCTCTTGCTTATTGGGTAACTAAATGGTTGCGTTGTAGTATTCATTTACTGGTGTCCCGATACCTCAAGCATCAAACAACGCATGTTGTACTCTACTGTGAAGTCTGTAGTATCTGCTGCTGGTGAATCTGTTGGTATTTTTGTGGATCGCAATGGAAAGGTATGAATTTGCTATTCATTCTCTTCTCCATTGTTTACCATCCCTCTCACGCCTTGCATTCAGATCGAAGCTTGTGAACCCGAAGAGCTCTCCGTGGAAGCTATCCACGACAGTTTGCACCCAAAGGAGGAGGTCAAGAAGAAGTTTGCCCGTCCCATGAGACCCGGTAGGGGCAGAGCTAGGCTCACCAAACGAGGCGAGTAAAAACAACAAAACCAAAAAGAAAAAGAAAAAGAAAAAGAAAAAGCATTGTCGTGTGTACTGTTGTTCCTTCATAAATATCGAAAAGCCAAGAGGACGTGCTCGAGTTCGTCGTTTGGGGAGCTTGCAGCAAATAGATGAACTAGCATCCAAACAATTTAAATGTAATCGGCGGGAGTCGAACCGGGGACATCGAGGGCATATTCCCCAAATCACCAACGCGCAACGGCTTGGTTTAGCGGTGGTCCTTGTCGACACTGATTTTCCCCGCTAAAAGTAACAGGGAGGCGCATGGACTTTTTTGCTGCCCTTTTCTGCCTTGCCATTTCTTTTCAGCCGTTGCATTTGGTGGGAGTCGAACTGGGGTTATTCATTGCCGGGGGAAGAAAACTCTGGTGGAAAAGACAGAAGAGAAAAAAAGAACACAAGGAGCGGAAGGATGCAAACCTCGATAACAACAACAACGGTCGTTTTCGCACGGCATCGACTGCCGCGTACGCGAGCCACGTGGCTCAGGTGTATGACCTTCTACTACCTTGTGCTCCTTGCCTGCTTGCCGCTCCTTGCACCTCATCTCCAGGCCTTTGCCGAAGCAGCAGCCCCAACCCCAAAAACCAAACCAGTAGCGCTGATAGACCCTGTTCCTCTATGTCGGCCATGTGGCGCTGGCACCTACAGCAACGCAAGTGAGTTTCCACCTCCCTTGACTCTCTCTCTCGCTTCCCTCTCCATCTGACCTCTTGGAAAAAAAATTACAAACAAAAAACAACAGAGAACAGCAATTGCAGTCAATGCGAAGAGGGCTACTGCCCAAAGCTGGAGTACTGCCTGCCGTGCCCTGCTGGGCAGTACAGCAACGCCACCAACGCTACCTCTTGCCTGCAGTGCAAGGCCGGCACCGTCAGCTTTGGCGGCAACACCACCTGCTCCCCCTGCAAGGCTGGGGAGACCTCTGCAGCCGATCAGGCCCATTGTCAGGCCTGCAACGCTGGCTACTTTAATCCAACGTTCGTACCTCCTTTGCTGCTGCTGCTGCTGTTGTCTTATGTTGTTGTCTTATGTTGTCTTATGTTGTCTTATGTTGTCTTATGTTGTTGTCCTTTACTTTCTTTCAGGTTTTTTTGTTTTTAATGCTCATTCTTTTGTCGTTTGTTTTAATATTCGTGCTCACTTACAGGATTGGAGGGACGTGCCAAGCTTGCCCGCCGGGTACCTTTTCCCTTCGCAAGAGCACCTTCTGTCAACCATGCCCTCAAGGTATTTTGTTGACTTCCATTTGCCCAAACAACAAACAAAATGCCAAGCGAAACAAAAACAAAAAACAAACAAATACAAAAACTAACACAAACAAACAGGGTCATACAGTGCATTGAGTGGGCTGGGCAAATGCACAGACTGTGGACGAGGCAGATGGAACAGCTTCATAGGGTCCAGCACATTTGCTGACTGTCTAGAATGTCCGGTGGGCTACTACTGTCCCAACCTGCGAACGCCGCAGCCGCTGCCATGCCCTTCCAACCATTATTGCGAGTCTGGCTCAGCTGATCCTTCTAAATGCGCCATTCTTTTTGTCTCCAAAGCGAAAGCAGAGGTAAGACCTTGCTTTTACTTTCATTTGTGGTCTTATGTTTTTTTCTTGTTTCTTTTCTTCCTCTTGTCCCTCTCCTCCTTCTGCTTTTATGTCCTCCGACTTTTCATTTCTGTTGTTTTGCTCTCCGATCTATCGTTCTCAACAATTTTCTAAACTTGTTTTTGAAGAACTGCCATCCATCAGCGTTCTTCTACATAACGTTGGTGTGCGGGTGTTTGGCGGTGATAGTGGTGGGCTTGGCTCTCTGCTTCGTCATCATGAGGCGGTACAGGAGAACACGGGTAGGGTACCAGTGGCAGCGCGGCGGAACCCGCGTACGTGGCAGAAACTCAGAGACAGGCAAGCTCATCCCCGAGCCCTTGCCTGGTCCTGTGTATACAGGTCTTTAAGAGGAGAGAACAAGCGCGGCGTGTTCCTTTGCTTTCAGTTTCATGAAAGAGAGGAGGGAAAGCAGGTATTATTTAACTCTTTTGTTGTATGGCCAGAGAGCGAAGAAAGAGAGAGAGAGCGAGAGAGTGCGAGAGAGAGCGAGAGCAAGAGCGAGAGAGTGAAAAGGAGACAATTTTTTTTTCTTTCACAAGAGGAGATTTTTTTTTTCAAATCTAGGAAACGAGAAGGGAAAAAGAACAAAAAAAGGGAGGAGATTACAGGCCAATAGCAGATTTGATGCTAGCGCCCAATGGCGCGCCAACAACATCACCCGTGACCACAACAGTGGGATTACCCTTCAACAAGCGCTGTGCGACTCTGCTAACATCTTCCGCCGTTACCTGCACCATCACATAAGAATTAGAAGCGAGAAGAAGTTGAACCAAAAAATAATGGAGGAAAAGAAAAATTGAGAGATGGAGAGCTAAGGAGAAAGTACCTTGTCAACGTGCTCGCAGAGCTGGGCAGGAGTTAGGAGCTGTTCGGAGACAGATCTTTGGAGGGCGACGAAAGGAAGGAGAGAGGCCTGAGCAGACTCGCTCTCCAAGCCACGTAGAAGGACGCTCTTGGCGTGGTTCTTTGCCCTGGTGAGTTCCTCCGCAGCAATGCCGCTGGCAGATTGTTTGCGCACGTTGGCGAGCTCAGCGGTCAACTGCTCGGCAAGAGCTGCGCCGTGCTGGGGCTGGGCCTCAGCGTAGACGCCCCAAAGGCCGGCGTCACTGTAGGCGGCGTTGAAGGTGGAAGCGGCAGTGACAAACTCGTTCTTGGCCACGAGGTTGGTGTAGAGCCTGGAGCGAAGGCCTCGGCCGGGGCCGTCCTTGCTGTATCTCTCGCTACCACCGAGGAGGCTGCTCAGTGTGAGGAGAGCGAATCGGTCCTTATCGGTGTTGGAGAGGCCTTCAAAGGCGATGGCAAGGCGGGTGTTGTTGGGGCCGGGCAGCAGGGCTTCGCCACCGGCGTACTTGGAGGCCTCCTTTTGGGGCTTGCCTCCCTGAGACGTGGCAGCTCCACCAAAGTGCTTGCTGGCCAACTCTACAAACTCCTCGTGGTCCACACCGACACCAACCAGAGTAATGTTGTGTGGTTGGAAGCGAGAGTTGTGGTAGGCGTTGAGGAGATCGGGAGTGACGGCAGAGGTCCTGTACGTTGGGCAGAACAACGAGTTGCCGAGGCCGGTGTGTCGAAAGGCGGTAGTGTGAAGGGCCTCCACCAATTGTGTATCGGGGTCCCTCTCCGCCTCGAGGGTCTCCTCGATTACAACGGGCTTCAAATCCCGCACGACCCACTCCCTGATGAGCGGGGAGAGAACGTCGCTCAGCATGGGCACGACCTCTCCCAGCTTTTGTCGTTGAAACTGGGAGGAGTAGACAATGTGCTCACGTGTGACCCCGCATGTGTAGTCTCCTGCCGTCAGCTCAAACTCGCGGCACACTCGAAGCGGGCTCCTTGTAGAGGTACGCTGTAGTTCATCAAATACAAGCAAAGAGACCACTACAAGCAAAGAGAAGTTTGTTAACAGCAATTCGTTTAGCGCTGAAGAGTTTAAAAAAAAAGGAAGAAAAACCTGAAAGGCAAAGTGCTTAAGAAAGTGAGAAGCACCGCTGAACTCGCTGCTCTCGTAGCGAGAGCCGGCCTTGACAAAGACGCCCACAGCGGAGAGCGGTACCTCCGTGTTAACGGTGGCGAGGGAGAGGCCATTGGGCAGGGAGGAGCTCTGGAACTCACCAATGCTTTGGGTGGGTCGCTCGGAGTACTGCTCCGCTGTGAGCACCTTGGCCGCGTAGAACCTCTATGGTACAAGGTTGTGAAAATAGGGGATTAGTTTTTTATATTTAGCACGCTCCTGAGTTTGTAGAAAGCGAGAAGGGGAGGGGGGATAAAAGAAGCGAGAGAGAGAAGAGTGATGAAAGCAAGAGGGAACGAGAGAGATTTAAAGAAAGAAAATCTCCAGGTCGCTGTGTACCTGGGTTTGGAACACGGCAGGAAGAGCGCGGTTCAACGAGGTAGAACTTGAACGGACGGAAGTAAGCATCGTGCAATAGCGACTTTTGATTTGCTTGCAGGGTTATGTTTTGTTTGTTTGTGTTTTTTTTTTTCTTAAAAAAAAGAAGAAGACCGTCGGGCTTACACAACCTCTTTGGCTTCGCACTTCTTCACCCTCTCTCGCTCTCTCTCTAGAAATGAACCCCTTTTTTTTTTATTTTATTTTCCTCCCTTCCCGCTGTCTGCCATTTTTTTTGGTTGAAAGGGTGACTCCTCGTAAAATCACTGAGAAGGAACCGCTAACCCTAACCCTCATCGTTGCTTCTAACCCTAACCTAACCGCCCTGTTTGTTTTTTATCAGGAAGAAAAAAAATCACAAACAAAAACATTCCCTTGAGAGAGAGAGAGAGAGAGAGAGAGAGAGAGAGAAAGAGACACCTGTGGGGGTGGAAAGAGAGGGGGAAAAAAAAACACTGCACACGAAGATGGAGGGTGGGTTGTCATTCTCTGGAATAAGCGGGGGGTACCAGGCCCTCGTGGATGCCATCGTTCGCCCGCCCCGCTTCACGTACGACGTCGAGGACCTCGGCCCCGCCCGCTTCCGGATCGGACGCCGCCGCTTCCAGCGGACCGACCTGCGGGTCACCAACGAGCGAGGGCACGCCCTGCAGCTCAGCCACTACGAGCCGCTGAGGGAGGAGAGGCCCTTCGAGCGGCTGCCTTGCGTCATCTACCTCCACGGCAACTGCGGGTCCCGCATGGACGCCCTCGATTGTATTCCTATTTTGCTCCCCTACAACATAACCCTGCTCTCTTTGGACTTTTCTGGTTCTGGCATCTCGGAAGGTTGATATTTGATCAGCTCCCCCTTTGTTGCTGCTCTATTTGTCTCTCACCATCAACTTTTTTTAAAAAAAAAACTTTGCACATAACTAGGCGAGTACGTTTCTTTGGGCTATTTTGAAAAGGACGACCTCGCAAGCATCGTACAACATCTACGTGACACTGGCACCGTCTCTAGAATTGGTTTGATCTCCTGCTCCTTTGCTTTCTCTCTGTCTCTCTCCGTTGATATAACTTTGTCTTTCACGTCCTCCTCTCCTTCTCTCTCTCTCTCTCTCTCTCTCACTTTCTGTCCCATTATAATGTATCTGATGTGGCACTAATGGTTCATCAATAATACAAATAAAGGCTTGTGGGGACGTAGCATGGGCGCTGCCACTAGTTTGCTCTATGGCCAGATGGACCCCTCTATTGCGTGCATGGTATTAGACAGCCCATTTTCCAGTCTTACAAAGGTGGCTAAAGAGCTTGTCGAGAGTGCTCAGGTTAGCTTTCTGCTTCTTTTGTACCCCTTCTGTTCTGTTCTTCTTCTCTGTCTTTGCGTTGTTGATGAGCAAATTGGCTTTATGTTTTCTTAAGGTCAAAATACCGAAAATGATGGTGAACCTCGGATTGCGAATGATACGAAAGACTATACTCAGCAAAGTCAAGTTTGATATTAAGTAAGTTCAGTTGCCGTTCAATTTTTTTGTTTGTTTCTTTCCTCTTTCTTATCGGTCCTCTCTCTCTCTCTCTCTCTCTCTCCCTAGCAAATTAGAGCCAATTGCAGCGGTGGAGTCATGCTTCATTCCAGCCCTCTTTGCTCATGGTAAAGACGATACATTCATCGGTGTTCACCACTCCAACGAACTGTATGTGAACACTTTCTCCTCCCTCCCTCGCAAAATATGTCTAACAATGCCACAGGTATGCAAAATACGCAGGAGACAAAAACCTTATCCTTGTGGAAGGAGATCACAACTCTGCTCGTCCTCGCTTTTTCTTTGATTCAGTCACTATCTTCTTTCATAATATGCTGCTGACTGAGGAAGAACAACGTACCCCTCCTCTCCTCTCCTCTCCTCTCCTCTCCTCTCCTCCTCTCTCCCTCTCCTCTCCTCTCCTCTCCCTCTCCTCTCCTCTCCTCTCCTCTCCCTCCTCTCCTCTCCTCTCCTCTCCTCTCCTCCTCTCTCCCTCTCCTCTCCCTCTCCTCTCCCTCTCCCTCTCCTCTCCTCCCTCTCCTCTCCTCTCCTCTCCTCTCCTCTCCATCTCTCTCTCTCTCTCTCTCTCTCTCTCTCTCTTCCTGACAATTTTCTATTTATAGGAGAAAATGAAAATGGAACCGGACGGAAAAAATCAGACGCTGCTTCAGAGCCAGTAACAAACAACGTATCAGATGGTTGGAATCTCTCATATTAATCTTTTCTTCCTTTTCGTTTATTTTATTTTTTCTGTTGTCGTTGACTGAAGTGTTTTGTGATGCAATAGAAGCGGAAGTATATAACCGGCCGCGGCAACCCTTAGAAGAACCAACCACAGAAGAGTTGGAGGAGGAAATGCTCCGGCAAGCCATCTTCTTGTCATTGCAAGAGCAAGGCAGTGATTTGTTCACAAGGCATGCACTTTTAACTCTTCCTCCTCCTCCCTCCTCCCTCTTCTTGTTCTTGTTCTTGTTCTTCTTCTTCTTCTTCGTCCTCCTTGCTCTCTACTCTCATTCCCTCCTTTCTCTCGCGCACACTGTATATTAACTTCACTTTGTTTTATCTTTATCTTTTTTTTTTTACTTTTGTTTACCAACCAAGCAGCACGACGCAACAAGAATCCTGAACATGTGAACGAAGTAATAACCAAAGCTTCTGTGTTCGTCGTTGTCTGTTTACGATGTCCTCCATCTCATCATCTGGCTTTGATGTGTTTTTTTTTTTGGCTTTAACTGTACAATCATTTTGATGATGACTGAAGGCACTACGGAAGATGACAAGACGAAAGTGAGCGTGAACGAGAAGAAGCATTTTTTGTCATGTTTGTTGTACTTTTACCTTCATGTGCTATTATCACTTATTTATTTTGCCTGGTTTGTCCCGTTTTTTTCTGTTCTCTCTCTCTCTCTCTCTCTCTCTCTCTCTCTCTCCTTACTTTTATCCATCAAGAAAAGGCTGAGCTTCCCAACTACACTGATACGCCGTCGCCTTGTCCAGAGCACTTGGCAACACCTTCAACGATCGTACCACCACGTCCTTTCATCGTAGGTAGACACTGTCAGCAAACAAAGAAGAGAAGCGAGAGAAGGAGGAAAGATGAAAAAAAGAAAAAAAAGAGGAAGACGAAGAAGAGAGCAACCTTAAACTGCATCTCGGAACGATAACGAGAGAGACGTTCTTCCAAGAGGTCGATTGTATCACGCAACGAAAGAGAAGAGGCCGATGCCCCTGTTGGAGAGAGCAGGGAGTGGACGCCGTCGTTGCTGCTACTGCACAGCTGAATGGCTTTGCGTTTCGTCTCTTTGCAAAGTTCCTCCAGTTTGTCCATCACGCTCTCAACTAACAACAGTAGAAAAGAGGTGATATCATTCAGCAAAAAGGAGAGAGAGAGAGAGAGAGAGAGAGAGAGAGACACGCTACATTCGACCAACAAAGAGCACAGCTCCTGGTAGGCCTTCTCCACTTCGAAAGCGCTTCGGTCGGCCGCTGTCTCAGCAACCTGCTGCTGGTGGTTTGCTGTCCCTTCTTTCGTGGGTGCCGTCGGCAACACCGCTGCACGATATTCGTGTGCTCTTTGAGAAAAGGGTTCTGTTGTTGTTTCTAGAAAAAAAAAACAGAAAAAAATGCAATCAGGTTACCGATGCTGGAGACCAAGGCCTGGAACACGGGGAGGCTTTTCTGCTGTAACTTGGCCCACTGCTCCAGCAAGCGTTTTTCTTCCTCCAGCGCAGAGTCCCCTACGCCGGACATGTCATGCAAAAACCCTTGCCCACGTTTGATGACTTTGAACCGCCAGGAGGAGGGAGGAGGAGGGGTGCGATGTTTGCTGCGTCTCGCATCCAAAGCCCTTCTTTGCCGCTTTGCTCTCCCTTCCGTGTTACACAATTGCTGTACCTTTCGTGCACAAGTTGAAGGAATCAACCACGTCGACATTGAAAAATTATAATATTTTGACTCCTCAACCATTTCTTCTTTATCAAAAAGAAAAGTAGCAAGAGAAGGGGGTCGCTGCTATTCTTTCCTCTGCCGCTACTGCTGCTGCTTCTGCCACTACCGTGAAGGTTTTCACGAGTTCAACAGCAACCGTGAAGAGACGCCCCTCCCCATCCTTCAAATCGCAAAGAAATGTTTCAATGGAAGCGGTTCAACTTCTTTGACAGGGAAGTGGTCAAAGAAACCGGCACGGATCAACCGCACCAACTCTTTCAGGTAGTTTTTTTATTCGGGATCTTCTCCGTTTGCTTTCTTCTCATACAAACTTCTAACCTCTCCTGTGACGACCAGAAATTGGCCATCACCTGCAGTTCTAGCGGTCGTGGTAACCTCATCTTTGGTGATATCCTTTTTAGCGTTCGAACTTTTCTCTCTTTCCTTTATTTCGTTCTTCGTTTCTCTTTCGCTCTCTCTCTCTCTCTCTCTCTCTCTCTCTCTCGCTCTCTCCCTCTCCCTCTCCCCCCCCCTCTCTCTCTCTCTCTCTCCTCAGCAAGAACAATTGCTTGCGCCTTAACTTGGAACGGCTGCTCCTTTGCTTTCTGTTTGTTGAATGATTACATGCGGAAGGTTTTCTGAACTTGGTGGACCGAGACTTCAAAGTCTACAGCTTTCAGGCCTACAAGCGTACTGTCACCCACATGGAACAGCTCAAGCAGCAGAACATCCTCGTGACGGTTGGCGATGACGAGGAGGCCATTTGTCCCACTCTCAAAGTTTGGCGAACGGACAAGACGGACAAGACTGGCAACCCTCTTTGTTTGCGTGCCATTCGCATTCCCCAAACCCCTCCTGTGCCTGTACCTTTTTTTTCTCTCCTCTCCTCCTCTACATGTTTTTGGCTGACGCAATGGTTGTCGTAACAAAGGTAACATGTCTAGCGGTTATGGAGGACTTGGCCCTGTTGGCGGTTGGCCTTTGCAATGGCGTTGTCATAGTCTTTCACGACATACAGCGAGACCGCACCCCCAAACAAACACTGTTAAAACCCGATTCAGACAATCCAGTTACAGGTTCTTTATTTTTTCTTCCCTCCCTCCCTTGCAAGAATATCCACTTCTTGTTTTTAAGTATGACGTTTTGTTAACATCCCTGTAAAGGACTGGGCTTTTCGGAGAGCAGAGCACTGGGCACCTCTCTATTTGTTACAACAACTGACTCCGTAGTTGCCTATCGTATAGACCAGCGTCACACCAAGGTTATTTCTTCTTCTCTCACAAATATTTTTGCTGTTACTATTTTACTTAATTGTTCATCTACTTTATGTAGGAAGTACTTGACGATCGTGGATGTGAGTTGAACTGTGCAGTAATGAGTGATGCCAACGATCTTTGCGTTGCCAGAAGCGAGGTTTGTCAAAAAGCGTCTTTTAAACATTCAGACATTCCAATGTAACTCCTTATTTTTGTTCCAAAGGCTGTTTACTTTTATGAAGCGGAAGGAAGAGGTCCCTGTTTTGCATTCGAAGGAGAAAAAAAGATAGTAGCATGGTTCCGTGGCTACCTCATAGTGGTGGGTCAAGATGAACAAGGTGGCGGACGGGCAGCAGCGGGACCCTCCACAGCTGCTCCTGCTGCACCCGCTACTGTGGCAAGCTCATCTGCTGGTCAACCTAAGATGAACACTCTTACTATTTATGACCTCAAAAACAAGTTTGTGGCTTGTCGTTTGACCTTCCAGAGCGTCACGCACATCGTCTCTGAATGGGGCTCTATCTTCGTGCTTACTCAAAGCGGAACGGTTCTCTCTCTCTCTCTCATTCTCATTCTTTCATTTTGCTAATTTTACTTTGTTCGAATTGCAGCTGTTCCAATTGGAGGAAAAGGACACACAAACAAAATTAGAAACATTGTTCAAGAGAAATCTATATCCAGTTGCCATTGCTTTAGCACACAGCCAAAACTATGACTACAACTCCATCATTGACATCTTCCGGAAATACGGAGATCACCTTTATGGGTATGATGACACATTACTTGACTTGGCTCGTGCATGAGTGTTTGCTCACTGTTTTTTATAGCAAAGGAGACTATGATGGAGCAATACGCCAGTACCTACGTACGATCGGTCGGTTAGAGCCTTCCTATGTGATTCGTAAGTTTTTGGATGCCCAACGCATTCACAACCTTACTTCTTATTTGCAAGCCCTGCACGAGAAAGGACTCGCCAATCCAGACCATACCACTCTCCTTCTTAATTGCTACACCAAATTGAAGGATGTGCAGAAATTAGATGAGTTTATCAAGGCAATTTTATCATCTTTTTCCCCCTCTTTCTCGGATGTTCACTTTTCCTTTTCCCTTTCTCTATTCTCCTTCCCCTTCCTTCCCCTTCTCACTTGATTTGTTTCTTACACATTTATTCTCGAACTTAATGTCTGAAACACCGCAAACAGACCGACTCTGACGCAATGAAATTTGAGGTTGAGACAGCGATTAAAGTTTGCAGACAAGCCGGCTATTATGAACACGCTCTCTATCTTGCAAGGAGACACAACGAGCACGACTGGTACATTAAGATACTTCTAGAGGACCTTAAGGACTACCAGAATGCGTTGGAATACATTACAACATTAAACTTTTATGAGGTTATCCTGCTGTGCACATTAGCAATTTAAATAATCGTATGCCTAACAAACGTTGTTTTTGATTTTAGGCGGAAAAGAATTTGAAAAACTATGGTAAAATACTTGTTTCATTCCTACCCAAACAAACAACGGACCTTTTGATGGACCTTTGCACGAATTACAAACCAAAACGAGGCCAAGGAGGTACTTACGTTGCCCTGGAGTTTTCCTTCTTTCCTTTTCCTCTTTCTATTGATTTTTCTGGTTTAGCTGACAATTTCCAAAAAGATACCTCAACACTAAGAGAAGAACAGTCGCAACTCAGTCACGGGACAAAAGCAAAGGCTGCACCAGAGGAGTTCATTCACATTTATGTCAAACAGCCTGAGTGGCTGACCACTTTTTTGGAGTTTATAGTCACACAAGGAGAGGTGTCCAGCCTCATTTACAACACTCTGCTCGAACTATACCTACGGCACGAGGTTCTCTCCCTCCCTCTCTCTCTTCCTCCCTCTCCCTCTCCCTCTCCCTCTCCCTCTCCCTCTCCTCTCCCTCTCCCTCTCCCTCTCCCTCTCCCTCTCCCTCTCCCTCTCCCTCTCCCTCTCCCTCTCCCTCTCCCTCTCCCTCTCCCTCTCTCTCCCTCTCCCTCTCCCTCTCCCTCTCCCCTCTCCCTCTCCCTCTCCCTCCCCCTCTCCCTCTCCCTCTCCCTCTCCCTCTCTCCCTCTCCCTCTCCCTCTCCCTTCTCTCCTCTCCCTCTCCCTCTCCCTCTCCCTCTCCCTCTCCCTCTCCCTCTCCCTCTCCCTCTCCCTCTCTCTCTCTCTCTCTCTCTCTCTCTGAGTCTTTAAGAAAAAACATTAATCAGAATTTTTTCCTGATGCAGGAAGGGCAAAGTCCTGAGGACAGGCTTGAGCGTCTCAAGAAAGCACAATCTCTTCTTGTAGACCCGAGGGTACTGCTAAGCTTTATTGTTGACCATCTATCATGTCTTCCCTCACACTCATATCGACTCATTTGTTCAATAATATAGGCTCATTTTGATGAAGATCATGCGCTAGTGTTAGCCCAAATGCAAGACTTTAGGCAAGGCATTCTTCATCTCTACGAGAAGTTAGAGCTGTACCATGAAATTGTACAGTATTACATGGAGAACAACGAATACGAGGCGGTCATTGAGTGCTGCAAAAAATATGGGTACGCTTCTTGCCTCTTGTTCTACGTCCCCCCCCCCCCACACCTTTTGACTAAAACGTGATCATATCGTTTGTTGATGGTGTAGTGACAAGGACCCCAATTTGTGGGTGCAAGCATTGTCCTACTTTGCTGGGAGAGATGAAGATTGTCAGGCCGAAATCATAGAAGTACTAAACAGTAAGCATTTTACATTTTCTGATTCTCTTGGTCTTCTTTCTTCTATCTTTAAGTCTTATCCTCCTTTCATTCTTCTTTCTTCATTTATTTGTTGCCCTAATTTGCGCTTTCTTCATGTAGACATCGATCGCGACAATCTGCTTCCTCCGCTGTTGGTTATACAAATCCTGTCTCAAAAGTCCACCACCACTCTTAGCGTAGTAAAGGACTACATCGTACAGCGATTACAACAACAAAACCAACTTATTGCTGAGGTATACATACAATCACTGCTCTTCTTTTCTTCCGGCTCACCATCAACTTCTCTCTCTCGCTATAGGATCAGCGCCTCATACGCATGTATAGTGATGAAACGGACAAAATGAGAAGAGAGATGCATGAGTTAAAAACTGGGTACAAAACGCTCCTTTTTGATCCTTTTTTAAATCCGTTTCTCTCATTTTCTTTCTGTGGATAAGTGCAAAAATCTTTCAGGAAAAAAAATGTACGGGTTGCACAGGACCGCTGGACCTCCCCTCCATCCACTTCCTATGCATGCACTCCTTCCACCAGCGCTGTCTGGGAGAGAACGAGAAGGAGTGCCCCGTGTGTGCCCCTAACAACCGCAAGATATCTGAAATCAAGAAGGCCCTTGAAGAGAATGCGGGTCAACATGACCAATTTTTCAAGCAGGTTTTTTTTTGTTTTTTCGTTTGTTGTTTTAGCTTATTGTTGTTAACATCTGGCGTTTGTACAGTTGGAAGGATCAGCGGATGGTTTCCAAACGGTTGCAGAGTATTTTGGAAGAGGGATTTTCAGTCCAGCTGGAGCAAGCAGTTCGCGCAGTGGTGGTGCCAGTGGAAGTCTTTCCTTCAAGTGAAAAGAACCCCTTTTTTGTCGTTTTTTTTTTGGCTTCTTGAGGAGAGGGGTTGGTTGTGATGGTTTTGCTTTGCAGTTTGATCTCCTCATTTGCTTAAAGGGTGACGAGTGCGGGGAATAGAGCGGGTGGGGGTGGAGGGAGTGGTTGTGGTGGAAGGCACGACATCAATGCGGATGGTGGGGGTGCATTGGGTAGCAGGGAGAAGCACGTCGTCCTCCGGAGAGAGATCCACAAATGGCACCCTATTGATTCCTTCGTGGATGGGCACCCATGAATCTGGCGGCGAGGGCGGAGGGCTCAAAAGGAAGGCCTTTTCTTGTGGCGGGATGGACAAGCGCGAAGCACACAAAGTGCTTTCCTCTGTGCCCTGTAAATGAAACAGTTAACGGGGTTGTTTGAAAAGCTGAGGAGGAGGGGCAACGAAAGGGCTCTTTAACGTACAGGACCAAATGCCACTGCATGCCCCCGTTGTGTGAGAATATCTTTGGCAATGGTGGCAGCTAATGGGAGAGAGTAAGTGATATGTGTTCAAAAAAACAGCAGAAAGTACGGTCATAAACATACCTTCTATTGAGGGCAAGATCACCAGCGCTTTACCTTGTTTAAGATACACTTTCAAGTAGCATACTTCAACATAAGGCTGAAGTGATTGTTCTAAAGATTGACCCCAAGCTTCTTCGCCAAGTGTCTCTCTACAGCAATAAGAGTTCGCAAACGTTAACAACCTACCTAATCAATCGCACAACAACAAAAGATCTTATACCGGTTACAGCTCCCGTTGGAATGGTTGGGTCTTTGCACCACAAGAACGTTGCTTGTGTCCATCTCCTCTCCTCTCCTCTTGTTTTTGTTTATTGGCTATCTTGGTGGACTAAGCCGCTCAACCTCGTAGGTACTACAGTATCTCGAGATCTGAGTTTAAGATCTTGGCGGAGTTTTTGAAAATAGGAAATTTTTTCGTATATATATTCCTATTGGTTCTATTTATTTTGTCTATCAGTGGCACAGAGGTGTTCTTCTTTGTAAAGAATAAACTTATCTCTGTGTAGCCCCGACCCTTACTGCCACAAACGGGAAAAAGTTTTATTTAGTTTCAAGAAGTTAAAAACCAACACTTGCGCACACCGTAGTGCTGATATGTAGAGATAAACACCTGAAAAATGAAAGCTGGGCCATGGATGAAAAGGCGTAGAGCTTCAGGAAAAAATAACACAAAGCAAGATTCCGTCATAAGTCTACTCATAACAGCAGCAAAGATTTTTTTTTGAGGAGTCATTGGTGTTTTGAATGAGGGGTCCAATTGGAAGTGGTTCTAGGGGGCAATGGAGCTATTATGTTGAGAGCAGTGTTTGGGGAACAAGAAAAAAAGAAATCCAGGGGTACGATGCAGCGTTCTTCTTCCGCTACTGTCTTGTTGGGGAGTTATGTGGTGGGGGTAAACGCGGCCAGTGCCGGTCTTTTTTACTATGATAAGCAGAAAGCCTTGCGGCACGAATGGAGAGTACGGGAAAGCACATTGCAGCTAAGTGCGTTAGTTGGCGGCTGGATAGGGGGCCTATGGGCCATGCAAACCTTCCGCCACAAGACCAAAAAACAAAGCTTTCTCAACGTCTACTACTCTGCGATGGCGGGCAACATATTGGGAACGGTGGCTCTCGTACGGACCAGAGCAGGCAGGCAGATCATGGCAGAGCTTGTAACCAAAGCGGGCAGCACAGGTGCACGGTTCCAAGGAAGGCGGACGCCGACCGGCGGCAGCAGGTGGAGGGGCTAGTTGTGTCGACACCAAAGCACAAGGGGGGGGAAGCAGTTGAAAGAAAAATTCGTTTGTTTTTTTCGCGGTAACGCCCGAAAGAGAGACTTCCGCACACGAAAAGCTTGGGGACCCCTGCTGCTGCTGCTCGCGCACGTACACCCAAATAAAAGCGCATTAAAAACAGAATTCCTTCCTCAAAGCCAAGTGCCACCGGTTTACTTTCGTGTCCGCTGTACATTTGCGCAGATGGAAGCCCCGTCTTACAGCTTTACAATGGAAGCCTTGCCATTCAGCTATGAGTTTGGCACCCTTCCTGCACCGCCAGAGCCCGCTGCCTCTCCTAGAGGCGAGCGCGAGCAAGCGCCTGCCGCAACAACGACTGCGGTGCCAGTTGGCGGCCTTGCGCCTCCACACAATGGCTACACCTTTGCCCCTGTTGCCGCGTTAATGGTTTGTTCTCTTGTTGTTGTGTTGCTTCGTGGTATGTGTACGCCCCTTCAGCTGAAAACGTCCTTCCTATAGGCAACCTATGCCAAAGACTATGCCAAGTTATGGGATGACAGGAAAACAGGAGCTAAACCAAGAACTGTTTCATTCTTCCGGCCAATAGCCCCGCAGGGTTTCCACTCGCTTGGAGACCTAGCTGTAAGGGGACACGCCAACAAGCCTCCCCCCGAAGGCACTCAAAGCATGTTGGTTACGCAAGGGCAGTTGAGGGATGGTACATGGCTTTTGGAACGGCCTGTCGGCTTCGAGCAGGTGTGGAGCGACCGCAAGACAGGCGGTGCCTTTGGTCGGTGCAGCATCTGGCGACCCGTCCCCCCTCAGGGCTACGTGGTCATGGGATGCGTTGTCAACAACGAGTACAGCGAGCCAGACGTTGACGTGGTTCGTTGTGTTCACGAGAGCCTTGTGACCCCTGCCCGCCCTTGCTTTGAGGAGGATGGTGTATGCATGTGGTCGGATAAGGACAGTGGAGCTCAGGGACGCTGCACCATATGGACCATAGGTCCCTTTCCTTTCAGCCAAGGAACGTCCATGGGAACATTCTTGGCTTGGAGGTAACTGTTATTCTCCATGTTTTCTCCTTTTGTCCCCTGCCTTTCCGTTTTCTTGTTGCCCTTTTCGTTTATTTTGGTGTTGAAGAGGCTCTTCTCTAACTATTATTCCTCCAGGGATTACACCTTACCTCTGACCAACACACCACTGTTCAGTTTGGCAAGGCAGGTCCTTGTTGGAGAGGAGTTCTTTGCCAACGACCAGCAAAGACAGCAGGATGAATGGAGACAATACGAGCGTTATCTTGCTGCTATGGAGCAGAGTAACTCAACCACTTCTGCTGCCTCTAGCAGCGAAGAAGAGGTGGTTCTTACGCACTTTGAGCAACAGGTACGTTTAAACAAGAGTCCTCTCGTTTTACAGGCTACCAATTTGAATTTTACTGACCTATCAGAAGCCCCAAATAAGCCCAACAGTTCTCATGATACCTTTCGCCATGAATACTGAAGCAGCTCAGAAGGCCTTTGCTGCGTGGCGCCAAAGCCTTTGGTTTGCTCCCTCCTCTTTCCGCAAAGAGGGCAGTAAAATCAAGGTGGAGTTAACGCCACTGTTCACGCCGATGTACAAGTTTGACGTTTCTGCCACATCGTCCTATTCAGCGGAGGTTGGCCAGCAGCTCACAAGAAATGTGCACGAGATCCACCACCATTATGGGCGCCACAACGGCCCTAGAACAGAGCATCACCATCATGAGTACGAGGAGACAACATGGAGGCTTGAAAGAGGAGTCAACAACAGCCAATATGGTGACCTTAAGGCCTACGCCACTAGCAAGGACTCCACTACTCGCAAGTGTGTTCTCCTTTCTCTTTCTTTTTCAGCTTGTGGTTTTTTTTTATTTATCCCAGTTTCTAGAATGTTGAAAAAGATAGGCAACTGGAAGCTTAGCGAGGTACAGGCAGGGGCCACAGACATGAAATACATGGAACATGGCGTGATGTCTTGGCAATCTGTTTGGCAACGCTTTCTGGAAAAGAACGTTTTGGCATCTGAAAAGAACGCCTGTGCCAGCAAACTCAGAAGTGATTATCGCACCAACCTCGTGAGAGGAATGCAGACAAAGACCACCTTTACCAGCATTAATTACAACATTATCTATCTTCCTATCTACGAGGGAGTCTGCACTTACAACAATAACCGTTATCGTTTCGTTGTCAATGCTCAAACAGGTTCTCTCTCCTCTTCTTCTGCCTCTCTTATCTTTGTGAAAACAACGCTAACAACAGCTTGGTCTTTTAGGCAAAGTAGAAGGAGAGCATCCTTTTGGCTTTGGAGCAGTGCAGGACACCTGGACGGCAATTTTTGGTTCCAGTAGTGAAGAGGAAATCGGTTTTGTGCCAGGCTCAGCGCTGGAGGAAGTAGACAAAACCAATGGCGTTTATGATACAGACAAACAATACCTCGCCTTCCCCTGTTCTAAAGGTTTGCTTTCTCACCGCTTCTCCCTATGCACTGATTACTAAACTGCATTATCACCAAAGGAGGCATCTGGCCAGTTGGATATATTGAGCTTCACAACCAAAGTCCCAACGTCTATAATAGTGTCATCTTAACCTCTCAAAAGAGAAAAAACAAGAAGAAATTCGGCATGTGTGAGCTCAAGGCCGGTCAGAAGCAAACCTTCAACTTCAGAGGACATTGGTGCATTCAAGTTACTGAGGGTGACACTGCGTTCATAAAGGTGAAACGTTTCAACCGAAACGGCGGAGATGCAGGCACTGCCAATAACAACCTTTTGATGGTGTCCAAAGACTGAAAGAGAATAATACTTACTATGATGAACGAGACTGTACACTATTCAAGTTGTTTACATGACATTTTCTGTTGATTTAGGAAGATTTTGTTGGTAGTGTTGGACTTTCTCCGTTTCTAATCCATTTCTGGCACCAGGCTCTTCCAGTACAATCACCTCTCCTTCTTCGTCATCGCTGGGACTAAGTTGTTGGTTTGTCTCGCCTTCAGTTTCCTGCACGATTTTTTTGAACTTGCTCCAGTCTGTCTTTACATTCGGGTGCGACAAATCTTCTTCGGAGTGGGATGTGGAAAAAGGGGGTGGTGGCGAGGTTTTTCTCTCCGGTCTGGGTTGGGATGTTTCAGTTTTCTTACTTGTCCTTTCCACACTTTGAGGCTCTGGTTCACCAGACTACAACGCACATGTCCCGGCCAAAACAAACAAACATGTCAACAAAAAAAAGAGAGTTAAAAGGGAAGTAGCCGTTTACCGACCTGTGTAAGCAGCTTCTGCGTGTTGCGTTTGACGTCGGCTTTGATGTCTTCAACCTTCTTGAAGCGAGTTAAGGGGTTGCCCATGGCTTTGTCAGAATAGAGCAAAGAGTCGTTCTCGATTCTCTACAAGCAAGTAACAAAAGAGTCGTTCAAACAAACATCTAACAACAAAATAATTCTTTCCACACTTTAACCGACGCTTTGCCAAAAACAAACGGCAACAACAAAATAGATGATAGCAACACAGATTGCAACGCTTAGTTTTTCTGCTTCTCAATAACTGCACGCTTGGCGGAGTGGTCTAACGCGGTAGCTTTAGGCGCTATTATCTTCGGATGCGTGGGTTCGAATCCCACAGCGTGCAATTGATTTTTTTGCTGAATTTAATGTAATTTTTTTAAATAAGAAATCCCTCTATTTAATACAAGTGTTAGGGGGTGGTCGGTCGGTCGCCATTTGTGATGCTTGTAGCAGCGGCGGGTTTTTTTGTCAAGGAAAAAACGAGAGATATTTATATCGATTTTTGTTATCTCTTACAAGAACGGCTCTTTATGCAGATGCATGTATTGAAGGAGCATGGTGTAACTAGACATTTCTTATAAAGAGGAGTGGTTAGAAGGATTGTTCCATAATGATTTAACGAGTTGGCTTTGCATACCAAAGTTTTCTCCAAGGCAAGTTAGCTTTTGCTCTTCAATGTTCAGCTTCTGATCCACTACACCAAGCACTTCAACGAACGTACTAGGGAAGGTCATAAAAGACCTTGTCACAACATCCACAATACCGTCAGCAGTTTCCAGCTGAACAATTGGTCGTCCGGTATTTTCTGCCCCTTTCATTTTTCCAACCACTCGTACTGTTGATCCCACCCACTGGCTTAAGTGGGCTTTGTTCACACGAGGGCAAGGTTTCAGATCAATGCCAGGCGTTGGCGTTTCTGTTTGCATTTTTGCTGCTACTCTTTGGGTAGCGTGAGTTTATTCTATTTTTTTTATTCCAATGCCATTCCCACATTTTTTCAATTCTATTTGACCGACGTGCAATGGTTGGGTTTGGCGGTTGTCCTTGTCGACACTAATTTTTCCCGCGAAAAGGAGCAGGGAAGCGCAAGGACTTTTTTTGCTGCCCTCTGTACCCTTGCCATTTCTTTTCAGTAAATTTAATTAATTGAATGCTTTGTGCGTAGGCCAATGGGCTGCGGTTCGACTCTTAATATCTCCGCTTTTCGATTATCTTTTTTTTTTAATATTTTCCATTCCTTTACACCATGTTTTTCTTTTTTTAACTTTTTTTTTAATCATGGGCATGAATACAACAAGAATGTTGTTCTTGTCTGGGCTTGTCTCTTTATATCTTTCTTTTGATGAGCAACGGAGTAAATCAGAGAACCGCTCAAGAATGCTCTGCCGGCACTTGATCCTCCTCCTCGTTGAGGATGAGCAGAGTAATAATCTCCTCCAGTAACTCCTGCGGGACTTGAGCCAATGCCACGGTGCTCTCGTCTCTTTTCGCAGCAGCAGGAGCAGCGGTAGGAGCAGCTGTAGAAGGCCCCTCTTCGGCATTCCCACCAAGGCATTCTTTCCGCGCCCTTGCCGCACATAACAAGAACGTCTTGGCTGCAAGCCTACATTCCCTCGATACCTCTTCCCCTAGTGAATGGTTGCGGACGAAAAAAAGAAAAGAAAGTTCACGTTTGGTGGAATGCAAACGGAATGTTTAATAATTCCCAGAAACATTTCAGTTCGAAGAAATATTTCGATCTACCAGTTGTGCGAGCAGTTTTTCTTGTATGGCTTTTGCATTCGGCCTGTCGTTCGTATCGATTCTGTATTGCGCCTCTTGCTCCGAAAGACCCACTGCGTGGAGTGATGCGTCAGCCGGAGCAAAGGGGACGAACGATGACAAAAGTAAGTAAATCGTACTTTCTTGTTGGTGCCTCCTTAACACACGACCCATGGCCCGCTCTATATCGCACGCAATGAACCACCGTTCATCAAACTGTTTTGCAAGGAGTACAGTAAGCAGCCCAGCTTGTTCATAAAGTAAGAATGGGTGGGTGGTACCTCTTGAGCCAACTCATCCCAAGGTGCCTCCGCATAGAGTAAATAGTTCCCTTCCACAATGACGATGCTATGGCTAATGTTTTTAGATATGGTGTGCGGACCCACCATCAATTAGGACCAGTGCCCCACTCATCAAGAGGTAAGGAATACTAGCCTTCGGGTTATTTCAATGCTGTCCTTCAGTGGATCTCCAGTTCTGGTGTTTTTAGTGAGAAGGATTGCGAAGTGAAAGAGAGAGAGAGAGAGAGAGAGAGAGAGAGAGAGAGAGATCAAAGAGCATAGCAGAGAATAAAGAAGAAGAGAGACGTAACTCATGACTCCAACCAGGAGCTTTGGCTTCGCCTTCTTGTTTAATCTTTTTGAGAAGGCGCAGCAAGGCTTCCCCGTCAAATGTCCAAGCTGCGCCTGTTCATACCATTGTTAGTCCACGTACCCTATTTTCCTCGCGTTGTGGAGGGCTGTCACCTCTTCTTTTGAAGGCCTCCTGCGGGTCCTCCATTGCCCTCAGCTGGGCCTTCGTGTAGTGAAATCCATCCATTGGTACTACTAGCGCCACGCTTTCAGCACTCTGTGGTGTTTGACGCATCAAGGAGGAAGAGGAGGAGGAGAAGAACAAGAAGTTAACAAAGGTGAGTGTGGCGTGTGACTTGCTGACACTTTGGCACCCACTAGTTGATTCAGCTCATCGCACAGCTTCTTGGCAAAGGTGCTTTTGCCTGCTCCAGGTACACCCGCTATGCCCACCATGTAAGGGCCAGCCCCTTCTTTCTTTTCTCGTTGGCTTGCTGCTCGCTCCAATAGCTCCTCCGCCAATACTCTTGCCTCGGCTTGCATCGCTCGTTCCCTTTCCTTTTTTTTTTGGCTCTCTTCTTCAATGTTGTGTTTATTGTTTGTGATCGAAAAAGGAACAGTCAGTCAGTAGTAGGGGCACTCCTCGGTGTCTGCCCAGCTTTCAAAAGCAGAGTGCGTGCGTGAAGCTCCTTTGTCCCGCTTGCGCTTTGGTTTAGAGCGGATCGACTTGTAGTAGACCCGCATGTCCTCTTTGGTGGGCGGTTCCAGCTCCGCCCACCCGCGTGACTTTTTAGGGGATGAGCCTTCTTCCTTTTCGCGCCGTTCGCCTCTGCACACGCACGCCAGTGAGCAAGAGAAGAGAAGAGGAGAGAGAGAGAGAGAGAGAGAGAGAGAGAAACATCTTGAAAACGAGGTTGAAGCAACACACCCTTGTAGCGCCTTTTTGCTGACAAAGACTGGCTTTTTGGAGGCGCAAGGCAGTCGGGAGTACTCCAACTTCCACCGCTTTTTTCTGTCATTCTTGCTCATTTGGGTGGGTCGGCTATCTGCCAGCCACAACTCTCGCATGCAGAGGCGCCACCAGGCTGCATTGCTGGGCAGCCTTCGCCACTCCCTTTTGCCAGCGGCAGCATGGTTAACATCAGACACTCCGCATGAGGGCATTTGAATACAAACAAGAAAGGAAAAAGCTGAGCGCCTACCTGCATACAGACTCCACATGCACAAGATCTTGCGGACCGAGGTGCAGCAACAACTGCTCGATAACAGAGGCAGGCAAAGCGTGCAGTCCGTTCATCTCTTCCTCGAAGTTCGGTTTTGTTTTGGGTTTTTTGGGGGGTTTTTTTTTTTTCGCGGTCAGTGAACGGTGTTGCGAGCAATGAAGTATTTGATGGGTGGTAGGTACACTTATCACATCCATAGGATGAAGGACAACCCTCTTCAATAAATTCAATCCTATTCTATTCTATTCTATTCTGGTTTCTTCAAAGAATTAGTCTCTTCTCTCCACTATCAGCGGCTTCTTCCGCGACGTCCGTAGCCGCTCCTGTGAGCTCTTTGGCCAAAACACTCGTCGAGCTCGTCGTAGCGTCTCCCTGCCGCCTCCAGCTCATCTTCTTAACAACAGCTGCTGAATTGTACAACCACTCAATAATTGTGGACACTGTTTCAATGATTTCAATCATGGGCCAAGAAACTAAGCAGCCGACGCCGCACCTGAATGGATACGTGTCGTCATGCTGCGCCGCTTGAACAAAGAACCCAACCCTACCCCCTCACTAAAGCGGCGCCACGCAGCAAAATTTGGTGGGGGAAAAAAAGGACAACACTTTGCCTTCTCTGCTATTTTAGCTGGTAGCAATTTCTGTCGACTGCTTCGCTTTATCACCTCACCTCACCTCAGAGAGAATACAACGAGGAGAGGTGGGGTGAGGGGGATAAAGCGAGGAGAGAGTCTGAGCTTGTCATATAGATCCGCAAGCATGCAGAAGAACTTTTTGCAAGAGAGAAGAAAAGAATACCTTGAGCAGAAGGAAAAAGGGAATAAGCCAACAACAAAACACCCGCTAACACCGGATCCCACAGCCATCGGCGATATAGTACTGCATCAATTGAGGTGATTTTCTCTTCAGTGCGTGGGGTTTTAACTGTTTTTCTCTTGGTGGTCCGCACAGCAATTTGGAGAATGCATTGGGCGGGGCGCCTTCGGAAGGGTATACAAAGGGTTGAACTTCAAAACGGGTCAAGTGGTGGCTGTGAAGCAAATCAGTAAGGACATGCTAACTGCCTCACAACTCCCAAGTATAATGGTTAGCGAGCCTTTCTCAGTCTAGTGGCTTGATGCAGTTCGCACTCTAAACTTGTCCTTCAGCAAGAGCTCAAAATATTGCAAACCCTGGATCATCCCCATATCACAAAGCTGTACGAGCACCACGAGACTGAAGACTTCCTCTTCTTTGTGATGGAGTACGTCGAAAGTGGCTCGCTTCACAGCACCATGAAAAACTTTGGTGTATTTCCCGAGAGCCTTCTTGTTTTATATGTAGCACAAGTATTGCAGGGGCTAACCTACCTCCACTCCCAAGACGTGGTCCATCGGTACCGTTTTTTGTTTTTTGGTGATTCTTTGTCTTTCAAGATTGCTATCATTGACTTGTTGGTACATCAGGGACATAAAAGGCAGCAACCTGCTGTTAACAAAAGATGGGATGATTAAACTTGCTGACTTTGGTAGCTGCACTTACGCTGCGTTTGATCGTCAGTTTACTGTGGTTGGCACACCCTTTTGGAGTACGTGAAACAACAGATGCTCTGTCTAATCTCTGGCATCCATGCCTTTGCTTTCTTCTTTGAGGCTTCCGCTCACGACTGCTCTATACCAGTGGCACCAGAGATTACAGAAATGTCAGGAGGAGGCAAGGTCTCTGACATATGGTATGTTGTCATTGTCTCTGTTCCTGTTAAGACGTAACAAAACGGTAACAAACATCTCACACACATACACACAAAGGAGTGTTGGTTGTACAGTAATAGAACTGCTAACAGGGAAAGCTCCCTTCTGGGACTTGGGGGCTATTGCTGCTCTGTTCAAAATGGTTGATTGTCCTCACCCTCCTTTACCTGAAGGCATTTCACCGGTTAGTAAACAATATTAGAGTGAGAGTGAGAGTGAGAGAACGAGTATATTATCAAAAGTAACCTCTCTCTCTCTCTCTCTCTCTCTCTCTCGCTCGCTCTCCACAACAGCAATTGGAAGATTTTCTGTTGCAGTGTTTCATAAGAGACATCAAAGAACGGCCAGGACCCAAAGAACTCTTGCAACACCCTTGGATTGCGGCCTCTGTAAAGCCGGTTTGTTAGTTCGTGCATGTTTTCTACCATTACCACACAAGCTAACTCCATTCATTTACGCACCGTTTTTCCCTGTTGCTTTTCGCTGGTTGCTGCTGCTGTCTTCGCTATCACAGGAAGGTACCATACAAACGCCATCCATAGCAGAGATAAACCTGACAATCAAGAAGCACAATACGGATAGAGTGGCCGCTGCTAAGAAACTCGCCGAGATAGACTGGGAGAATGGTTCTTCTGCAGCATCATCTTCGAATGCCAGTGCCGCTGGCGGTGAGAACGAGCAGAACGCACAGGCTCCCTTCTCTGCTTCCTCTCGGAGCATAGCGTTTAAGGATACGAGGCAACAGGTAGAGGAGCTCACAGATAAGCTGAGAGAGACGCTTGGCGACAACAAGAGGTTGCTGCAGGAGCTCCAGGACGAGAAGTCCAAGAATGAAGCTTTGGAGGCCAAGCTGAAGGCCCTGGAGGAGAACCTTCAAGCTCAGCGTAGCGAATGGGAGATCGAGAGGGACTTTTTGAAGCTGAAATTGAAGAAGCAACGCTCCAAGGCAGCTGAAGTAGGTGGAGACAAAGCAGGAGCAGCTACGTCCTCTGGTAGAACGGAGAAGAGGAGAGGCAGCAATCGATCTTCATCCGGCAAAGAGCAGCCCTCAGCGTCTGCTTCGCACCATTCGGAAAGTAAAACTACGTCCTCCTCTGTGGGCAGCAGTGCGAGTGGTGGCGGTGGTGGTTCCGGGAGGACAGGAAGGAGAGCGACGGGAGAGTCCAGAAGAAGTGGGGGTGCAGATGGAAGCGGAGGAGGAGAGGAGAGCTCCTCCCGCATGAGAGCGGTGGGAGGAGAACAGTCAGAGGACAAAAGCAACAAAGGCAAAAAGAACAGAAAGAAGTGACACTATGCTTCTCTCTTCTTTTTCTGGTTTGTTCATCTTGTTTCTTTCTGTGTTTAAATGAGGAAGAGGGTTAGGGTTAGCGGTTCACCAGGGTGGCCTACCAAGGAAGCAGGAGGCCCTGGAGTCAGCAGTGGAGGAGTCGGGGTAGGGTTGTGGTGGCGCTCTGACACCATCATCGTCGTCATGGGATGTTGTTGGAGCGACACCTCCGTTGCAAAGGACCCCGCCACTGCTCCGCTACTCTTTGCACACAAAAACGCCACCTCCACCCACGTCGTACAAAGCCGAGTTAAGCAGTTCGAAGGTGCTGCTGGTAATAGTACTGGAGGTGGTGCAACCAGAGGCAAAAGCGCCGCAAACAATCACTCGGTGGCCAGAGGAAACGCTGTAAAGTCAGCAGCAGCTCAGCCCAAAAGACCGTACTTCGCACCTGCAGTCTCCTCAAATGCTCCCTCCTCTTCGTCTTCGTTTTCGTCTTCGACTTCGACTACATCTTTGTCGTCCTCCTCCACCGGAGCACGGACACCCCCTCTTAGAGGCGCTGTAAAGACAGTGCGCAGCTCCACGAACAGCAAAGGGGCAACGACGAATAGGCAACAGCAGCAAACCCAAAAGCCTCCCAGCCAGCTGAAGCAGAGGCTGCAGGCAGAGGCACAAAGACAAAAGGACTCGCGGCAGCGAGTTCAACAAAGAATGCAACAAAAGCTTGAGCAGAAACGGCTACAAAAGTAGCCCAGAAGAAACAAAAAGAATAGCACCTTTGTTCCGAAGCTCTGCTTCCCTCTGCTCGTTCTTTTGTTCTATTCTCTCATGTGCATTTTGTTTGCTCTTCTCTTCAGACAGCCAACCTTTTTGAAAGTTGTCTGTTAGGAAGAGCCCTTCCGCCAAGGTGCTCGTATGATGATCTCAAAAGGACTTCCAGCAATGTGCAACTCGCGAACGAGGCTACTGCCACTTTTCTGATAGAGAAGCATAACACCCAATAGATATCTGCCAGGCTCGGTCGTGGAGAACGAGCCCGTATATGTACCGTCGCCATGGTCTAAGACGCTTCCTGGTATTCATTTCAAAATGATGTTCACAGATATTGCTCAGCCCTTTCTTGTCCAGTGGAGCAGTCTTGTAACCTACCTTCGAAGATATCAGCGGGGCTGACCAGCTCGACAGAGAACCGGAGGCCTCCATTTTCTAATGGGTTGCCATAAAAGTCCTTCGTTAGAATGGTGAACCGGTTCTCGAGGCCCAGTTGCGGCTCTATGAGGGCTTTTCCTTCCGCAATGCAGTTGGCTGCATGCGGTACTCCTTTTGTTCCAGAAACAGGGTTTCAATGCTGCACGCAAAAATGAACAGAGAGAACCAGGAAGGTTCACTTTGATACCTTCAGAATCGGCTGTGACCAGGAACGGAGATGACGGAAGAGGAAAGCCGTTTAGGGTTACCCGCAGGACATATTGGCCAGCTTTTGTGATACTATATCTCACTAAATAGGTACCATCGTTGTTGTCTTCCACCTGTCACAGCATTCAGGCAAAATAAGAGAGCGTTATGTATGCAGCATACTTCGCGAGAAAGAAAGCAAGAGAACAAACGTTTGCAAGCACGTTATCAGGGCCGTTGAGGAGAGCAACAACTTCATCTCCTCCAATATGCCGCTGGTTGTGGAAACTATCTCTAGCTTCTACAGTGAAGAAAGCCCCCAAGCCGGCAATGGCGCGGGCTGTACCTGGTCCGTGCGCGGACGATGTAAGTGGATCTGTTTTTCCTGGCTTCAATGTAATCACATACGGACTTCCCTACAAGAGGCAGAGAGAGAGAGAGAGAGAAAGAGAGAGAGAGAGAGAGAGAGAGAGAGTGTGGATGAATGCGAATCGCCAAACAAGAGCAGATGGGACGTTGTCATGTACCCAAATGTGTTGCTGCTGGTAACTAATGTGAATTTCGTAGGTGGCTGCTCTGGAGGCCTCATATATCATGTAGTAAGTACCGTCTCTGTCGTCTTCAAGAGGGCCATGATTTACATAAGGGCCTATAAACCTTACGTCAAATAGATCCCCACCCGATGTTATATCCCTTCCTACGATCAACGTTATGAACTGCAACATTAGCAGAGGTGTAAAAGCGGAGTAGAGAGAGAGAGAGAGAGAGAGAGAGAGAGAGAGAGAATATTGGAATAACCAGAGCTATCCACAGCTTGAATGTACAGAGTGAGTTCTTGCCCTGCAGTGCCTGTAAGCTCAACTCCAGCACCAAAGGCATACGAGTGGCGAGGGCTTACTACGTGGTGAGACCCACCGAAACATGGATTTTGTCTGACGACTTTCACCTCAATGTTAGCCTGGGGCGAGCTAGCCACACAAAAGTCCTCTGCTCGTGCATATACTGACTTGAGAGGCAAACCCATCACCACCTCATCTTTGCAAGCCTGGGCAATGAGGAAGCTCAGTATGTTAGTAAATTACAGAAATAAAAATCAACCAAATAAAACCTTGAACAGCTCCATGCAAAAGCTTTCGCACACTCGATACTCCCAGCTGTCTGCGACCGCAGGCAACACGTATACGCTTTGTCTGGGAGAACATCCCAATCCGCATAACATGCTGTCATAAAGCTTCCCACAGCGGTTGTCTGTGGTACCTCGTGCGAATGATCTAGCCAAAGAATTGTCCCACCACCGGGACAGGCGGATGGTATCTTTCATATCACAACAGGTGGAATCGCTGTACACTTGGCAAAAAGGCAGAGGTTGTGTGGCCTGCTAGGTATCGTCGCTTAGTTGAAGTTTGGTAACTAAGGATCCAAACAAACCTTTGTTGGGGCCAGCAAAGAGTCGCTCAGCGGACACATGGTGCGGTGGTCATACCGGACAATGATAGGAGAATTGCTAACTGGCTTTCCGTCCAACTTCACAGAGATACGATAATCCATGGCCCTTGTTATATCGTACCGTGCCACGTAGATCCCGTTCTGTAAATCTGCCACGTCAACAGGGACTCGAAGAACCTTTCTGGATGGAGACTTCGGCGGAGATTGGCTAGGAAAGAGGAACGGAGCTGGGGAAGTGCCAACGACAGGAACAAGACCATCCACTCTCACGTCAAAATGGTCATGGCTGTCCAGGATGACGTCCCCAAAGGCATCAACTGCCTGAATGCTGAAGGAAGACGGCCCCACAAACCCTCCATCGAGGTCTTCTCCATAAATAAATGAGCGAGCCGCGCTGGCTTCTCTCTTTCGGCCGCTGTAGCAACGGTGGGCGTGTGATATCGTGTCATCACTATCTGGTATCACGTTAATAGTGACATCCCCGCGTGTAAACGACATTGCCTATGAACACAAAACATCGTTACACGAATAACTTCTCGGGTCAAAGAGAAGAGAAAGCAGGAAGAGGAAGAGGGAAGTGATTTAGAAACCTGTGCTTCGCAGAACTCTTTAGCATTGGTCCATTGGTACTGCATCCAACGTTTGGTAGTGCCCACCGAGCTCATAAGGACAGAGTCAAAGCATGAGTCGAAAAGGGTCTCACAAAAGGAAGAACAGACGTTGTACACAAAGATAGGGTCATCGCTGCCTTTGGTCAACCTCCCTCTGTGACCGATATCAGCCGCTATTGGGAAGATCTCTTCCAAAAGTCCCTCCTCCTCCTGCTCATTTTCATAGTCCATTGGTGGCGCATCATCATCCTTTTCCAGCAGAAGAAAAGCGTCTTCGTCCGGAAACCGCCCGAAACCTGGTTGTTGCGAAGAGAAAACAAAGTGGGACTGCCGTGGCGAGCAAAGCAGCCCACACAGCAGCACTGTCAACTTTTCGAGGCACTCTGAGTCCCCGCGAAACCATTTTTGCATGACATAGTTCCATCGAAGCAGCTGGTTGGCCTCCACTGTATCGCAACATGCTTCCTCTCTGTACCATTCGCACATGCTAAGCAGCGGAAAGGGCTAAACACGCCGTGAAAGAGAAGCAGCCATATAAACAGCTGGAACGAGAGAAAGGGAGAGGGAGAGAGCGAGAGAGAGACTTGCCCTATGAGTGAACTGCTCTTCTTGATAGGGACACATTGGCTCCGAAGAAGTTGTTTGGCCAGCGGTTGAAGAAAGTATAAAAGCAAGTAGGAACAAGCATGCGCAGAGTACCAGTGGTCGCCCCTCCAGCCGGGAGAACGGCCGTGAAAGTTGTCCCATCAACGGAGAAACCGCCGCAGCTTGGGTGCGCCAGCTTGCATATTTACACCGCGAGTCATACGTTGGAGCCAACGTCGCTCTCATCCTGGTCCTCACTCCCCTCCCCTCTGTGTCCCTTTGCCAGGCAGCGATGATCTGATCTCGCCGACACGTCATGCTATCCCATTTTTGGGTTCAGCGGATCAGCACGATTACCATAAACGTCATCAGATTACCATAAAAGGTGAAATAAAAGGATGCCGTTTACAGCGCCTCTTCAGCAGCCTTTCTTCGGACAGAATTGAGCCACGGTCGCTGCGCAGCATTTGCGAGTTAAATAAAAAAAATCAGACCAACAAGATATTTCAAAACAAAACAGAGACTATAGAAAAGAGGGCGAACAGAGAAGTGCAACAAAGATGACGCAAAGGAACGCAGTCTATTTGTTGGCGTTATTCGCTTTCTTTGCTAGCGGACTATGTCAAGAACAGCAGGTTTCCACAAAGTTCGGCATGGAAGCCTACATTCCAAGGATCAACTACGAGTACGTTAGCTCACAGCCCCCCTGCCCTGAGGACTTTCGAATCATCCCCTCAATCGAAGTGGCCAACCGCTGCGACGGCACTCTTCTCGTAAACAACATCCTGGTATCGTGCCAAGGCGACTGCACCGAGTTCCCCATACCTCGTTTCCAGAGGAACGCGGTGTGCGTGGGCCAGGTGGAAAACCAAGCCCTCACCTCTACCCTCACCATTAGCTGCGATTCCGGCTGTGCGGATGCCCGTTATGTGGCCAACCAGGTTTTGGACACAGCGAATGCGTGCACACCTATCTTCTGATAGGTTCTTGCGGATGAGTCACAGAAAAGGGGAGAAGTGATAGGATAAAGGGACAGAGAGGAAGGGGAACAAGCCACCACAGAAGAAAGAGGGAGAAACGATACCTACCACTCAAGCGCGCTGAGGAAAACTTAAAGGCCTGAAAAGTACAACCAGGTACTTAATAAGAGGAACAACTTAAAATCGTTATTATTTTTTCAAAAAAACTCTTCCACTTCAGAGAGAGAGAGAGCGAGAGAGAGCGAGAGAGAGCGAGAGAGAGCGAGAGAGAGCGAGAGAGAGAGAGAGAGGAAGAGAGGAAAGAAAAAATAACATCTAGAGTTTTAGTTCTTCTTGCCAGGCTTGACCTTGCTAGTAAGATGAGACTGGGTAGAAGCTCTGCCGTCTGGGATCATGATCATGACGAGGGGTTGGGGCGCAGAGGAAGAGGCAGAGGAGGCCGCCTCGTGGAAGGCCTGGTACGGCTTATCCACGATAAAGTAGCCGCGCCTCTCCAGTTGAAGCCTCTGGCCAGCGGGCACCAGCCTCAAGTTAGGATCGCCCAAAGCCATCGTTACGTTCTCAATCTTTGTGTTGACCACCTTCTCAAAGTCGTCCTCCTCCTCCAGCTTCTTCTTGGTGATGAGGGTGTCGTATTCCAGCAGTTTAACGGGCACTAAGTCATCGCCTAGCTGGGCCAACCACGTGAGCTTCCACTTGGTTGTCTTGTAGTCACCAGTAGGATTGAGCTCTCCCTCCATGCTCACCACCTTGCCGCTCTCGTCCTTGACGATCTTTCTTACGAAGCAGTTTCCCCAATCCATAAGCGTGATTTCCTCATCTTGGCTGACAGCTTGAGCGTCTTCCTGCTCAATAAAGATGTCGCTGGAAAAGTGGACCACTTTAGTGCCCAAAGAGGGGTTCTTCTTGTGTCGGGGAAGGGTCTTGGCCTCGGGAGCCTTGGGTCCATTGGTCAGGTGGAACGGCACCTTGCCCTCATCCGCGATAGCTGTGTAACGAGGGATGATTGGATCGATAATCTGCTTGTTAAGCGCCCACAGCTTGTCGATCTCCTGCTCGTTGGCTCTCTTAGAGGAGCCCTGTGCGAGAATAAACTCGTATAATGCCTCAACGGTCAAACCTCTTCGCAGGATGCCTACATACAGGTTACCATCAGAATCAAACGAACTACAAGATAGAAAACAGCAAAGAAAGTAAACAATATGAAAGGCAAACAAACCCCGAACAGTGGGGAAGGCAGGCGAGTCCCATCCCTCAACAATGCCTTCGTCCACGAACCACTGTAACTTACGCTTGGAAAGTAGAGTGTATGTGAAGTTCAACCTGCTGAAGTCCTCTATCCGGACTGGTCTCAACTTCAGTGTATCCAACATCCACTGATATTGAACGTTTCTGTCATGATATTCGCTGGATCGAAGTGCATGGGTTACCCCCTCCAAACTGTCCACAATTGGGCAGGCAAAATCGTAGATTGGATAAACCTTATACTTGGCACTGCAATAGGGCGTGATCAGTGAGCGTAATCTCACAAAGCAAGAATATTAAAGACAACATACCCTGTTCGGTGATGAGGAGGGTTGAGAACAACACGGTAGAGACCAGGATCTCTCATGCATCCGTTCTTAGACTGCATGTCTATCTTGGCTCGAAGCACACACTTCGCACCTTCCGGGGTACCTGCCTTCATCTCCTCCCATAGTCTCAAGTTCTCTTCAACGGAGTTATTACGGTACTTGGAGTCAATCATCGCTCGCTTCTCTTTTTTCATCTATAGTTTTCCAAAGCACAAAAGCAACTACTCAGCACAAATAGCTAGGAAAAAATGGAGAGAG
>JAVKOQ010000346.1:0-53404 GCA_031835245.1 Balamuthia mandrillaris | reverse complement strand
CCATTTATGACAATAGCCTGGTTATCCCAATCCTGATGTGAGTGTGGGTGTCTTCAACGTAACCGCGGGCTCAACAGTTTTCTTGGTTGTTTTTCAATATCGCCATTAATTTTGCCTATCCTTCTTTTGACTGATTATCTTTAAATTTAAAAAGAACATTGGAAATAGCACTGATATGTACGTGACTGCTGTTGAATGGGTGGATAGTATCACAATATCGGTCACCACTTCCAATCGCTTACAAAACGTTCGTTTATCATTTCTTTATTGTAACAAATTGAAAGATACGTATTCTTTTAATGCTAAACAAACACCATAAACAGAAACAAACTGTGCTCTTGGTTAACACGCTCACCAATGCCTCTCGTATCCTTGAAGTAACTGTATCCAAGAATGGCTGGTTGGAGCCTGTACGTTAAACTCTTCTTCCTTTCTTTTTCTTCGTTGCCTCTTTTTCTCCTTTCTTATTGCTGTTCAAACATACTGCCAACAAAAGGACTCCAACCTCAAATTCATTTCCATCAACAATACCGTGCAATACTTTGTCGACACTGTTCCCGACGATAATGGCTTTATGCAAATCGCTCTTTATAACTACTCCTCGGCTGAGCTCATTCAAACCTTTTCTGCTGGCAAGAAACGAGACGTGACCC
This sequence comes from Balamuthia mandrillaris, assembly GCA_031835245.1. Lineage (NCBI taxonomy): Eukaryota > Discosea > Longamoebia > Balamuthiidae > Balamuthia > Balamuthia mandrillaris. Next base: position 52,751 of record JAVKOQ010000346.1, on the reverse strand, counting down.
AAATTCTCGGGTGGTACTCTCCAACTGATTCTTTGCTCTTTGTTAGCACTGCTTCAGCCTCTTCGGCAAAGCAAGACGAAGAATCGTTCACTTCTCTTGAAGAAAGAGCTATTTTCAGCATTGACGACTTTACAAAGCAAACCGAAGGAGGAAAGAAGAAGCGAGAAATACAAGACGAGAACAACTGGAGATTGTTGTCAAAGGTTAATGCTTCCTCGGATCACCCGGCGGAGACGGAAGGTTGGTGGGGCTGTTCATTCCATGAAAAGAGCGGCTTTTACGTGCTTACTTTTGGAGGCAATGGGGACGTTCGCCATGTTCCATTCACTACTCTTCATCACTTGCATGTTCAAGGTTTGTTTGTTATTCTTTTGTTTTTTGACCCTCGTATTTTGCTTGTTGCTGTTCTCTGCTTTGTTTGACTAACCACTGCCTTTTTTGTGGTTTGTTCCTTCATTAGATATGATGGTAACTTTAGAAAGCAACAACGATTTTAAGGCAAACATCAGCAAGTTGGCCTTACCCACATACAAATTCTTGTCTATCCCTCTCCAGCTTGGCGAAAACAAAACATGTACTTTCCTTCCTGATTTATTTCTTGTGATTTCTTCTTGTTCTTCTTCTTTTAGGTTCTTATTCTAACTTTTGTTCTATTATCAGCAATGAACGCTTGGCAATTGCTCCCTCCTAATTTCCAGTCGGACAAGGCGTACCCTATGTTGCTCAAGGTATATGGTGGACCTGGCAGCCAAGGCGTCACCAAGCAATACGCTCTTGGTTTTGATGCCTATCTTGCCTCCCAGGGCTACGTCATTGCTGCTGTAGATGGAAGAGGAACTGCTTTTAGGGGTAATGATTGGAAATTCAGTGTTTACGGTATGTTTTTTTCCTTTGGTCTGGTTTACTGTTCTTTGTATCCCATTTTATTTATATTCTTAACTTATGTCCTCTCAACAATATAGAAAATTTGGGTCAAGTGGAATCCGAAGATCAAATCGCTGCTGTAAAGTTTATGAGCAAGTCCCGCTACATTGACAGCAGCAGGCTTGGCGTTTGGGGATGGGTTTGTTTGTTTATTTTTATTGTTTACTCAACTTATTCTCCTTACTTCTTTGCATGACCGTGTTGTTTGCCTTTCTTTTTTTTTGAATTTGTTGCTTTTCTTTATTTTTTTTCGTTTCTTCAATGCTTAACCAAACTGTTCCATTGTTGCACAGTCTTACGGCGGATATATGACCAGTAAAATCCTTCAATCGAGTATGTTATCATTTTGTTTTGTACTTTATTATTATTATTTTCTTTGTTTCTGAAGTATCTCTGTTCTCTCTTTTGTTCTTGTAAAGATGAATCGCGAGATCTGTTCACAACAGGCATTGCTGTTGCTCCTGTCACCGACTGGAGCTTTTATGGTTTGTCTCCTTTTCTGTCTTGTCCTATTTTATTAGTTTAACATTAACTGAATGGTAAACAGACAGCGTGTATACAGAGAGGTACATGCAAACACCATCGCTAAATCCGTCGGGCTATCAGAATAGCAGCATACTCGCCAATCCTTTGGCTAACTTTGCCAACATTTCTTTCTTGCTCGTTCATGGCACTGGTACTTCGCTCTCTCTGCCTCTCTCTCTCTCTCTCCTCTCTCTCTCTCCCTTTTTTAAGTTTTTTGATCGTTCATTTCTTTGCTTGTTTAACTCAACGCCTCAACAGCGGATGATAACGTGCACTTGCAGAACTCGGCAGAGCTAAGCAAGTTGTTGGTGAATAAAGGCATTGCTTTCCAGCAGATGTATTACACCAACAGTTCGTATTTTCCTTCCTTGTTCCATCTTCTCTCTCTCTCTCTCTCTCTCTCTCTCTCTCTCTCTCTCTCTCTCTCTTGCTGTTCTCATCTTTCTTTGTATTAACAATTTCTCTGCCACTCAAAAGATGATCATAGCATCAACAAAGATAATGCAAGAAGACATCTTTACAACAAACTGAGCAACTTTTTGGACATTCATCTTCGGAAGAAGGAGAAAGATCAATAACCTCCTCTTGGAAGAAAAAAAAGAGAGAAGAGGATTATCTTTTTTGGAAGTGGGCGAGTCATTGTAACTTGTGCTTCTCTCACAATAAAAACCAAAGGATGGGAGGTCAACAAACAGATGCCTTACTCCAATCGTTCTGCCTTGCTTCCCTCTTCTTTTGCTTCTGGACTTTGTTTTGAGGGCTCCCAAATGAGCAGTTCGAGCCTTGCTTTAGTGAATTGGGAGCTTTCTCCCATAATTGCCAAGATGCACGCCGGAGCCCTCTCCTCAAAAGCATCGAGCGGTCATGTTCTGCCTGGGCGGCAAACATTAGCCACCCGCTTTTTTTTCCTTGGCATGGCAACAACTAAACGGGTTTGATGGTGGTGAAAACTCCACCCCAGGCTTTGTTGTTTGTCGCCTATTTTTGTTTCCGACCAGGAGAGAGAGAGAGGGGGGGGGGGGGGGGGTGTGGTGTTTTTGTGGGTGTCCGGCTAGCAGAGGAGGGGAAGTGAGCAAGAGAGAGAGAGAGAGAGAGAGAGAGAGAGAGAGAGTGAGAGAGAGTGCGAGCAAGAGAGGAAAGGGAGTATAAAAGGGACAATAGGAACGTGTTATCCTTTGGAAAGGAATGATCACACAAAAGAAACAAGTGTTAGAGAGAGACTATTTTGTTTTCTTAGGCCAATGCTTAATAGTCGTCGTCATCACCGAACAAACCACCAGCAGCCAAGTCCTCCTCAGCCTCCTCCTCCTTCTCAGCGGGCTTCTCCTCGGCCTTGGGGGCAGGAGCGCCAGAGCTACCACCAGCAGCGGCGGGGGCACCACCACCGACGGCCACGTTGGAGCAGGCGTCAAGGAGGGCGTCGAGGCCCTTCTCGCCAAAGGCACGTTCGTAGAGAGCGGTCACAAAGGCGGGCACGGCAAAGCCAGCAGCGGTCAGGACAGCGTTGAGCTTGTCAGCCTGTTTTTTTTTTTTAAGAAAGAGAAAGCGGAGAAAGGAGAGAAACAGGGATAGAGCGATGAGGACAAGGGATAAAAAGATGATAGAAACGGAACAAAACAGAAAACAAATTAGCGGAAGAAAAAGAAAGAGTAACGTAACACAAAAATAAGGGGGGGGAGGGGAACGAAAGAGATGTTGATTTTTTAGAAGAAGGAATAGCTTACGGTGATGGCGACGCTGGAGTCCTGGAGGATGAGGGCAGCATAGGCTGCGGCATAGTCGTTCTTTTGGCTGGCGGTGAGGCTGTCCATTTGCTAATTACGCACAAAAAAAAAATAAATAAATACATCAAAATCGTTCCACCAGATGAAAAAAAAAACAAAACCAATCAATTCAATTCAATTCACCAAACGAAAAACACACACACACACATACACACACACACACGAAAATCTCAACGAAATCAATCACGTTTGACAAACACTTTGCGGCGGAGTAGAAAGAGAGAGAGAGAAGAGAGGAGGGGAAAGTACGTTTTTTTTTTCGCTGGTGGAGAAGAATAACACGGTTTGTGTGCGCACGCTCGCTTTGCGTTTGTCCTTTTTGCTCTCTGCTGGCGAAGAATGACTTTTTTTTTTGCTGGTGAACCCCCAAATTTTTCTCAAGAAGAAAACAAGAAAAAAAAAATAGGATATTCTGTCGACATTTAGTTTTGTGTAGACATTGACTTTATGCGGACATTTGTCGACAGTAGAGGAAATTTGGTTCGCTTCTCCGCCGCTTTTCCATCAACTTTCTGCCGCTTCCCCGTTTAAAATATTCAAAAAGAGAGAGAAACAAAAGGTGTTTTCTTCTTAATATCACACAAGAACGAACAAACGACACTGAAGAGAGGACTCTGTGCTAAACTCGAGGTGTGTGTGTGTGTGGGTGGGACCGTTTCATCCTTTTCAGTTTTTTTTTTCCTTCCCTTCCCCTCATCTGAAGAAAAAACAAAAAAAAACACAAGCGGAAGGCATACCATGAGTCAGGTGAGAGGAAAAGCGCAGCTGATAGCCCCAACGGTGGCTTCTATTATGGCGAGGGACGTCATTTCCGTGACCCCCAAAGACACCCTTCGCCACGCCCTTGGCCTCATGCGAACCAATACCATCAATAGGCTGCCTGTTGTAAAAGACCATTTGCGTAAGACGCTCCTTTCCTCTCTCATCCTTTACACTGCTGATGATCACCAACAAACACCACTAAAAACTTACCTCTTCTCTCTCTCTCTCTCCCTCTCTCAAGAGAATCGCCAAAAGCTGGTGGGCATCGTGAGCGAGCGTGACGTGCGCCTGGCCGCCCGCTCCCCCGTTCTCGCCGAGACCAAGCGGGAGGTGCTGGAGAGCCTGGAAAAGGTGCACGTCGGGGACGTCATGAAGACGGGCGTGGTCACGGTGGAGGACACGGCCAGCATCGTCGACGCCACCAAGCTCATGAGGGTCAGCCACGTGGGCGGGCTGCCGGTGACCGATGCGGCGGGCAACCTGGTGGGCATGTGCACCCGCACGGACCTGCTGGATCAGCTCATCCGGGTCTATGAGCCGCTGGACAGCGGTCCCTCCTCCTCTTCGGACCAAAAGGAAGTGGCTGCTTCCAAGTAGAGTGAAGAGGAGGAAGAAGGAGGAGAAGAGAAGAAGAAGAACGAAGAACGAAGAAGAACAAGAAGAAGAACGAAGAAGAACAAGAAGAAGAACGAAGAAGAAAGAAGTAACAAGAAGAAGAATGAAGTTAAAAAAAGAAGAAGAACAAGAAGAAGGCATGACTAAAGTGTAGAAAGAAAGAGCAAGGGGAAAGGGAAGCAAAAAAAAAATAAAATAAAAATGTAGAAAGAAAAATGTAGCGGGAGGGGGAGAGAGGACGAAACAGCAAAAAAAAATGTAGAGAGGGAGAGAGCAGGCAGCCCCGTGGTGGCAAGAAGAGAGGAGGGAGAAGCCGGCTGTTGTGTGAATGCATCGAAAAATGGGTTGTTCCCCCAAAGCTTGTGGCCGGTAGATGAAAGCAGTGAGAAAGAAGGAAAAAAGAGTTAAGGGCCAAAAGCTTTGTTTGATGATCTTTTTCTTTTGTCAGCAATAACAACAAATCTTCAGAACAAAAAAAAAACTAAATAAAATTGTGAAAAAAAAAAAGGGAGTAATCATAATCAATCAGTACTACTTTTATGTGTTTACTGGCCCTTTCCGGGAACATATTGGAAGACAGCTTTCGGCTCCACCACGAAGAGAATGCCCAGCACGCCGACGGCTCCCCAGCGGAACAGGGCGGGGGCGTAGCGCAGGGCAAAGTTTCCGTACTTTTGGGCGTTGAAGGCGAGGCGGGTGACCCTCTCCCGCGGAGTCGAGAAGAGGTAGGGGCGTCTGCGGGCAAGCTCGTCGATAGTTTGTGGCATTCTTTCTTTCTGAGACCAGAGAAAGGGTGAACGGGAACGAGGGCGAATCCAATCAAGTGGGGGGGGGGTCTGAGTTGGTTTGAGTGCGTTGAACCAAATCAATCTTTTTTTTTTGTCTCTTTCTTGTGCTACTCTTTTTTTTTCGATAATAATGTTGCACCGCTGGACGAGATGTCGCTCCCACAACGAATGTCCAGTTCCAGAGTGTTGCCAAGTGAAGGGGCGACCGTTTCAGTTTCGCAGATTGAACCCGCATGCGGGAGTCACGCGTTCGACTCGCACAGATAACACATTTCTCCAAAATTCTTTTTTTCTCAGAAAGAGAGAAAAAAGTTTAACGAAGAAGAAGCACACAGGCAGTCACGACAGCTCGAGAGAAAGCAAGCACAGCGCCACTCACGCAGCATGTTGGAGGTAGAACTCATCCGCGTCATCCGAGAGAACGACCTGGCAGCCCTGGAAGAGCTCCTGCGCTCCGACCGGGACCCTCTGTCCCAGGAGGAAGGCTCGGACGAGGAACCGCCTGCTTTGGTGTTCATGGGAGGGGCCACTCCCTACCACTGGGCGGCCCAGGAGGGTCGCTTGGAAATGGCCAAGCTCTTTCAGGAGAGGGGCATGCCCGGGCTTACCGCGAAAGATGACACCGGCTCCACTCCTCTTCATTGGTTTGCGTTATTTTTTTTTGGTCTCCTCCGCTTTTCACATTTTCTTTTTCTCTCTCTCTCTCTCTCTCTCTCTCTCTTGCTTCTTTGATTCTCTCTCATTCTCACTTGCGCTCTCTTCCTCACTCTGCCGTTCCAAACGCGCTCAGGGCTGCTGATGAAGGTACCTTCTCTTTCATTTCTTGTTTTCGTTGTTTTTGTTGTCTTCCTCATCCATTGCTTGTTGTTTTTTGTTGTTCTTGTTTTTTTTGTTTTTTTTGTTCTTCTTCTTCTTGTTCTTCTTCTTCTTCTTCTTCTTCTTCTTCTTCTTCTTCTTCTTTTACATTTCTGTTTTCTTCTTAAAAACGGCATCTGAATTTCTTCCTCTCTTTCCTTTTCTTTTGCAGGACACACGGAGATGCTGGAGTATCTGATTGAAAGAGGAGCAGACGTGAATGCAGTGGATAACGAGGGAGAGTCAGCCCTCATGAGGGCATCATTAGGTGGCCATACCGCCTCTGTGGAGTTCCTTTTAAAAGCTGGAGCTGGCATGAACTTGCAATCTCTCAACGGCAACACTGCGTATGACTTTTTACTAGTTTTTTTTTTGTTGTTCTTGCTTCTCTACTGATACAAAAAAAAAAATCCATAGTCTTCATTTTGCAGTGTTGAATGCCAATGAAAACGTGATTACAGTACTGGTAATGGCTGATGCGGATCTTACTTTGAAGAACAAGGAAGGAGCTACCGCTGAACAGATGGCGCAACAGATGTGTCCCGATTGCATCACTTTCTTTGACAAAGCAGCAAATCAGTTTAGAGGTTTGCCATTTCCTCTTTCTTCATTGCTGTTCACTCACTCAACCCTCTCTCTTTCTCTTTCCAACTTCTGAAACAACGAAAAACAGTAACAATCGAATCTCTTCAACGCCAAAACGAAGAGCTACGCCAAAAAGAAACACAAACCGAGGAACGTCTAGAAGAAACACAACGCAAACTTATGAATCTCTATACTCAACTCAAAGCCTCTGAAGACTCTCTCCAAAAAGAACGACAACAAGCTTCTTCTTTAACCCAACAACTCTCTTCCCTCAACGAACGGTTTCAAACAACAAACGAACAACTTTCCAAAGTTCAACAACGACTCGAACAATTAGAAACAGACAAACAAACAACAGCAAGTGAATGGCAACACAAATACGAAGCTCTAAGAGAGGAGGAATCGCAGCGAAGAAAAGAGTTGGAAGCTTCTCTGGAAGAAACTCGCTCCAAACTGGCCGAAAAGGAGGAAGAGAACAAGCAACAAGCGATAAAGATGAAGGAACTGAAATTGGAGGTCGAAGTGGAGATGAAGTTGAGAAAAAGCGCTGATGAAACGGCTCGCCGCCTTCGACAAACTATTTTCAACCACAATCTGCATCAAAAACAGCAAAATGTACTAACCATACAACGAACCAACGACGTCGAGAATGAAGAGAGTGAAGACAGTGGAAGCAAAGTCATAACAAAAGTGATCAAACCGGAAGTTGACAAAGATGAACTCATTCAAGAACTCTATTACTTACGAGAGTCAATGAACTCAGTGAAGCAAATCTTCTCCATCGCGACGAGTGCCATCTCTGCAACCAACAACAAGATCCGTTTTTTGGATGACTTTATCACCGAGAGAAAGTTTCAAGAAAAGATGCACGATTTGAATGAAGAAGAAGATGGTGATAAGGAAGAGAAAGAAGAGATACGAAAAGAAAGAGCAGAACAGAGAGATAGAGACAGGGAGAAAGAGGGGAAGAGAGAAGCAGCGGCAAGAGATATCGTTGGAACGCAGCGAACGAAGGACTTACAACATCAACAACAGCAGCAACAACAACTGCCATTTGCTTTTCCTTCGACTTCTTCCTCAAACGTTCGTATCATTCCATTGGATGATGGTGGCCTCTCTCTTGTTCCTAAAGCAACACCAGCACCAACCACACCAACAACACTAACACCAACGACACCGCCACAACAATCATCACAGTCATAGTTTAACAAAGTTTGGCAAAAAGCAGTTTTTTCTTTTCCTCCATCTTCTCCAAACCTCCATCATTCTTCACCAAGAATCAGTTTGTGAGAAGCAGGCACGGATTCATCCCACTCAGCATAAAACATGTTGAAAGCCAGGAGAGAGCTCAGGCCATGCTTTTGCTGAAAGGCAGATGGTTGGAAGGACCTTCTTGGAGCAAAGCCACAGCCTCTGCTTTTGATGACCGTCTCATTCTCCACGTCGATAACGCCAGGTTGCTCATAGACAAGAAAAGTGTATCGGTGTTTTCCTGCGGAGAGAACATGAACAAGAGGAGGAGGAGGAGGAAGAAGAGAAAAGAAAGAGACAACAAGAAAAGAAAGGAGTCAAAGTTGAGGTCGAGATGGTGAAAGAGTTTAGAGGGTGATACCGCTGTCTTTGCCGGGCGCAGCTCCTACGTATTCAGCGATGGCAAAGCCTTTCTCCGGTTCAAGCTCGTCATCAGAGGAAAGGGGCACGTTCACCGCTGTTTTTTACAAACGTTTTTAGCTCCAAATGAAGAGAAGGAAGAGAGAGAGAGAGAGAGAGAGAGAGAGAGAGAGAGAGAGAGAGAGAGAGAAGGACTAGCCGAGCCAATGCAACCAAGCCTTAAACTTGGGGTCGAGCGGGCTGGGAGCATCCGGATCCACCAGCATGACGGTGTACAAAGCAGAGCTTCTTCCTCCCTCGGCTTCAGCAAGGCGGAGGCGAGGTACCTGCCGCACTTGCTGTGGCTTCAGCTCCGTTCCTGGGCTGAGGGTGAGCTGTCCTTCCTCTCCATCATGAAAGGAAACCTGCACAAACAACTAGGTTATTTTCCTAGTGGCAGGGAGGTTGAAAAAAAACAAAAGAACCTTGAGCAGAGAGCGAGGGAGTTCAGAGACAAGGTCCGGCACGATGCGGTGGCTCGTTGCTTCTTCTTCATACTGTACTATAGGGTTTCCTCCTTCTTTGCTGAAGCGATATTTTCAAATTTTTCACAATAAATTGTTATTGGTGGTTAGTTGTTCTCCTTATGAAGAGATGAACAGAATAGCATTTTTTATTGCTTTGTGGAAAAAGAAAGAAGAGAGAGAGCTCTTGACAAACAGCAAATGGTTTTGTTTGGCGGAGGCCTTCCTTCCAACCAAAGGCCAACCTCACGTTCTGTTTGTTTTTTTTTAAAAAAAAAAAGGGAATAAAAAGGAATGGCCCTTCCCAGAGTCGAACTGGGACCTCCCATAACAAGCCGCACCCCAACTCTTCTGCACTTGTTTGCTTCTCTCTCCCGTTTTCACGAAGGAAGAAGCAAGCAATTTGCAAAGAAAGGTCAGCCTTTTGGATCATTACTGTGCGAAACGTGCACGCCCAAACGGGTTGGGCGCGCGCACCTCTGGGCAACATACGAGTCCAACAATGAATGAGAGACATCCAATATTCCTCATGATCCAAACGGGTGTGATGCCACGCTTACACCAAAGGGCCGTATAATTAATTTGTAATGTTTGGTGTCCTCCCTTTTGAACAACCGCTTTCCCACCTGAAAAACGAATTATGGGTCTTGCTGTTCTTTTCTGAAGGTTGTTCTTCTTCGTGTTCTTCTTCTTGTTCTTCTTCTTCTTCTTGTTCTTGTTCTTCTTCTTCTTCTTGTTCTTCTTGTTCTTCTTCTTCTTCTTCCTGTTCTTCTTGTTCTTCTTTTGAACCGTCACGCCTTAAGGGGTTGGTGGGGGGCAAAAAATGAGAAACAGCACCCATTGGTGGGGTACGACGTCAGCAACATTGGCAAGATGCAGGATGGCAAGATGCTACAAAGGGTTGGCTCTGCCCACTTTAAACAGATGAGAAGCAGCAAATAACCTGGGTTATAATTCATGACATAGAGAAGAGGAATGATGATCACTCCTTTCTTTCTTTGGCGTTGTTTCTTTCTGGCTGGCTGGCTTGTTGTTCTATCATTTCATTCCTCCCTTTCTTCTGGTTCATTTGCTTCTTTTTTTTTCCTTCTGTTAAAGACGATGAGTTGAAGTATCGTCTTCTCCTTCACTACCTCCACCCTTCTTCTCTTCCTCTTTCTCTTTCTCCTCTTTCGGCAGGCATTCCCTCACAAACGCCGCCACGTCCTTCAGCTCCTGCAAGCTCAACGAGTGAGCCAATCCTCTATACTTTTTAAAAGTGGCTTTCTTCACTCCGGCAATCGACTGAATCGCTTGAAAGGAGAGCTCTGCCCAGGAGAGCCGGATGAGAGGGTCGCTCTCCCCGTGGCACATGAGGAGAGGGGCCAGGCGACCGGCTTCGGTCAGGTTGGCCAGGAACTCGTCCTTGAGGGCGAGGTAGCCACTGAGGGCGATTACTCCAGCTAATGTGGAGGGAAGAGAGAAGCTGCAAGAAAAATGAGAAGTTAAAAAAAAGGATTCTAGATGCGGTAATGACGAATGAGAAAGCAGACACAACACAGGAGAAGAACGAAAAACAAAACCAAATCACAACCAAAGGTAAAGAAACTAGCAAAAAGAAACAGTAAACAAGGAAGAAGAAAGAATAAAGAAGAACATAAGTGAGGAGAAAGATACCCAGTAAATAGGGATACAGCAGCACCTTGAGAGAAACCACCGATGATGATGCGATGATGTGGAATGCCGTGTTCTTCCACTTCAGCCTTGATGAGTCTTTCCACTGTTTATTCAATGAGATCAGCAAGAGCAATGACAATCGAGGAAGAGGAAGAGGAAGAGGAGGAGTAAGAGAGGAAGAGAGGAGGAGAAGAGAGAAGAGAGAAAGAGAAAGAGAAAGGGAAAGAGAAAAAAAAGAGAAAGAGAAAGAGAAAGAAAGAGAAAGAGAAAGAAAGAGAAAGAGAAAGAGAAAGAGAAAGAGAAAGAGAAGAGAAAGAGAAAGAGAAAGAGAAAGAGAAAGAGAAAGAGAAAGAGAAAGAGAAAGAGAAAGAGAAAGAGAAAGAGAAAGAGAAAGAGAAAGAGAAAGAGAAAGAGAAAGAGAAAAAATAACCAGTGGCTTTTGCGTCATGGATGCCTTCGCACTTTTGCTCTTCTCTACTGGCTCCAAGGTCGGTGATATCGTACCACGCCGGCATAACGCTACCAAAGTTAATAGTGACCGGTCTTCTTGGTCTATGTTTTGTTGCCAAACAGGATCATTAAGGCGGGAGAGAAAGAGCAAGCGAGTGAACAGAGAGCAGAGAGAGCAGAGAGAGAGGGAAGAAAGGAAGAGGGTAGCAAACAGTACGCAGTTGGAAGGATAAACTTGATGTGAGGATTTTCGGCACTCAGCTGTTTCATAGGGTCATACCAGCCCATTCCTGTATCTCCCAAACCTAACGCAGAAATTTTAAAAAGATGTTCATCAACCAACCCATCAAAACAAAAAAAAAAAGAAGCGAAAAAAAAAAAAGAAAACCGTACCGTGAAGAAAGATCACGGTAGCCGTGTGCGTTTCCGTGGGTTCGATGACGACCGTTTCCTTATCTCTCCGCGACTGCATTTGTATCGTTTTCCACCCCGTCGACCGTCGCTGCTGCTGCTTCTTCTGCTTCGTCGGCAAGCACCACCACCACCACCACCACAACCAACCACAACAGGAAGGAGAGTGCTTTGACTTAGGCTTTGTTCTTATTTTGGGTTTTTTTTTTGTTGGAGTGTAACTCATGTCGTCACGACAGTAATCTTATTTTGTGACGACACTGTGCTCTCTCCGGTCCATGATGAATGACTCGTATCTATCTACTCTCCTGTCGACGAAGAAACTGACGTGGCACGTCGACATAAATGCTCTCTACCAATAGGAAATCATAAAATGGGCAGGAAAGAAACATTAAATTCTCTGGATCAGTTGTTTTGGCAAATGCTGTTCTGCGGGGATGAGCAATGCGGCCCCTCTTTGCCTACGGAGCTCCATGTCCTGATACTCAGCTTCCTCACGGACGTTCGGGACGTGCTCTCTGGAGCGCCCTGGTGCGACGGCATTGCGGAGCCTCTAGCCTTCGTTGCGTGGAGAGGCCTTGGGAAGACGACCCCTTGGGCTCGTGGCACCCTTTCAGTAAGTCCAACATATCACCCTTTCTTCTTCTTCTTCTTCTGACAACCACCAAAAAGTTCGTAAAGTTGTGGCCTTGTTTCTAGGTTTGAACGTGGTGGAGCCATCTCCGTGGTGGTCTGCTCCAAAGCGGACGGCTTGGCTGCTCTCGTCCAAACGGAGGCTCTTGTCTGTTCTGTCCCAACAATTAGCCCAACGAGAAGACGTTGAAAAACTGGAGTTGGAGCCGCTGTTGGACACGATGCTGGACCCCGAGGCTATCCTAAAGGTCAGCAACATGCAAAACGAATACCAGAGCAATCGAATCTTGGCTCTTTGCCTGGTGGAGATGGACTACCATGCTCCTCCCCTCATCCCATTTGTTCTTCTCCTGGGTTTGGTACGATACCAACAGCAACTACACCGAGAACTAGCGGAAGTAGATCAGCAGGAGGTCTTTGGACATCTTTTCCATCGCCCCTCTTTTCTTGGGCAACTCTGGAGCCAGTGGGCCAAGCGTAGAGCTCAGCACTTTCTTGATGCTGTGGTGAAGCAAACATGGCAGCAATGTGCGGCGCTTCGGGAAAACCTGGATACGGAGCTGAATTCCCTCACTCTGTTGTCTGGTTCTTATTTTGAAACCAACGCCGTAAGGTTGCTACAGACCTTTCAAGGTTGCCTCCATGCAGTTCTAAGAAACTTGGATAAGCTCCCTCGGTGCTTGCTCTTGGTGCTCTTTCACCTTAAGCATCTTGCGAGGAACGACCGACGTAACAATCCTGCGGCCTTCTGGTTCTTCTGTCGGCTGGTGGTCCCCGGCCTGATGTTGTCTTCGGACAAGCCCGAGGTGACAGGTGGACTCTTCCCCACACGGCAGCAACAACGCACGATAATACTTGTCGCCAAAGTCTTTCAGGCCGCTTTGACCACCAGGAAGATCTCTTTCCTTGAATATTACTTGCAGCATGTCGGAGAAGACTTGTTGCACAGCATTGGCGCTACTGTGGAGCATGCCATGGGTCCTCTCTTAAGCTTCACAGAAGAACAAGAGCAGCATGTATTGGAGACCTTTGCTTCAGAGCAAGCCATCAGCGAGGGTGCCGAGGAGGCTTCTGACGAACAAGCTTTGTTGTCTTCTTTTTTGGAAGTGCATCAACGAGGTTTGTTGTCTGCCTGCACTGAGAAATAAAAAAAAAGAGACGAATCAGCGTTACATTTAAACGGAAATTTAACGATAATTTATTTCACTAATTGGCATTACCGATTTACTATCATCAAAATAATCAATCATCGACGACAGTAATTCGGGTTCGTCGGCAAAAACCGTCAATTGTCGATAAAACCATTAAAAGAAGAAATTTGTTTCTAATAATTGGCATTAATGGAAATTTGTTATAATTATCAAAATAATGAATCATCGACGACATATTTAGGGTTCGTCGGCAAATATCGTGAAATGTCGATAAAACCAACAAAAGAGAAAGAAAGAAGAATGGAACCAAGCGCAACCGCCGCGACGCCAGCACAGGAAGCCTCTGCTTCTCCTGTCTTCAAACCCATCAAAACCCACAAGATCCCCAACCACCAACCCCCTCCGAAGCAACCCCACCACCAGCACCAACCACCGCTCGATGAGGACGACGACGCCGATCGTTCCTGCTACGTTTGCCAATTTGCGGTGAGCCCCGCCTTGCCTTCTTCATCTTCTTCCACCGCGTCCTCCCTCGGCAGCACTGCCACTACACAGGTCTTGGCCGCGGCGGACTCTTCCTTTGGCATCGGCCTGTTCTCCAGACAGACGCTGGAGGTCGTGGGGCGGCTGACCGGACATGCGGACGCCGTCTCGCAGCTCGCCTTCTCCGCCAGCAATGCCAGCCTGTTGTGGTCCTCCTCCGACGATGGCTCCGTGAGGTGTTGGGACTTGCGCCAACAAGCCGTTGTGCTTGGCACTCAAGGTGCTTATTTTCCTCTTTTTCGTTCTCTCTCTCTCTCTCTCTCTCTCTCTCTCTCTCTCCCCCCCCTCTCTCTCTCTCCTCGCTTTCTTTTCTTCGTTTTGTTAGTCTCTCTCTCTGTCTCCTGTTCTCTCTCCCTCCCTCTCTCACTCTTTTAAGTTCTTTCTCTCTCTCTCTCTCTCTTCGCTTTCTCTTGTTCTTTGTTTTGTTAAGTGTTCTCTCTCCTCTCTCACGCGCCATTCTGACTGGGCTCTCTTCACAGTTAAAAGTAGCGTGCATTCGTTCACTCTGGAAAGCAGCAGTGAACACGTGTTGGCGGCTGGTGCAGGCAAGGATATCATGTTCTGGGACCTTCGCAAGGACTTGAGCAAACCGTTGACCGTGTTTGAGGACTCTCACACTGAAGACATAACTCGGGTAACGCCTATGCTTCCTTCTTTCTTCCTCTCCTCTTCCTTTCTGCTCCGAAGAGTACCATTCAATTACTTATCGGACTGTAATCATAGTTGCGATTCCACCCGTTCGTTCCTGGAAAGCTTTTCAGTGGATCCATCGATGGACTAGTGTGCTTGTTTGATGTAAGCCAAAGTATTGTGGAAGAGGATGCTTTGCTTGAAGGTTTTTCTTTCTTCTTCCTGTCTTCTGTCTTCTGTCTTCGGTTTTCGTTTATTAACATAGATGCAATAGTGTTGCCTGTGAATGAAGCGGTCGCCACATTTGGCTTCTTTGGAGCCAGAGGCGAGGACTTGTATGTCCTTTCCACCGACCAAACGTTTAGCGCTTGGAACATTGACAAAGTCGATACTCTCCTCTGCCCCGTTTTCTCTTTTATCTTATTTTCTCACGTCCTTTTTTTCTTCTAGTGCGAAGAATTGGTCAAAGTAAAAGATGCAAGAGAAGCTCTCTCAGTGGATTATTACATCGATTGCTACTACCACGCCCCCACCGAAAAGCTGTTGTTGTTCAGCGGCACCAATGCGTACTCTTTCTTCTTTCTTCTTTCTTCTTTCCCTTCTTCTCGCTTTATTAATTTATCTTCCGCTCCTTCTCTCTCTCTCTCTCTCTCTCTCTCTCTTTCTTTGCAAAAAAGCGGACAAGTATCAATCATTGAGGTGACCAGTACGGGAATGGTGCCTTTGCAACGGCTGAGCGGAGGACACACGTCCATCGTCCGATGCTTTGATTGGGACGTGCAGGTTTGTCTCTCTTTCCCTTTGACCCTTGTTTTCCCTTCTTTTTTCTTTTGTGTTGTTTATCCTAGTTTGCTCTTATCTTTGTTTGTTATGTTGAACAACGCAGAACCACAACATTGTAACCGGCGGTGAAGACTCTTGCATCTCCATGTGGACTCTCTCCTCCTAACACACACGCACGATCTCTTTGCCTATTTGATTTTTTATTGGACGTTTGAAAAAAAAAAGCAGTAAGATCACAACAGTTCCTTTTGTCATTATTATGACGTGTAAAGTAACCTTTTATAGTATCAATGACGCCACACGTCCTTTTAAAGGAAATAGCACGTGTCCGATGACGTAACAAGCAAATGTTTTTGTCGACATACAAAACTTTTTCTTTTTCTTTTTCTCTTTTCAGTTTTACCAACAAAAAAAAAAGAAGAGAGAGAGAAAGATGGAGTCTGCTGCTGCTGCTGCCGCCGCCGCTTTTGATGTGGAGAAGACCAAGGGTTTCATCGAGCAGGTGTGGGATGACAGCATCGTCCCCGCTTTGTGCGAGTACGTCAAGATCCCCAACCAATCCCCTCTCTTTGATCCCCAGTGGGCCACCAATGGTTACATGGACCAAGGTACCGCCACGCCCTCACAAAGCAACAAGCATCACTCCTTTCTTTTCTTTTCTTTCAAATAACTTTTTGATCGATCACTTTTTTTTTTTTCGATGTTATTTTATTTTATTTTTCTGATTCGAAACATTTTTTTTTTTTTTGGTGTATGACACTAGCCATCCAACTGGAAGTGGACTGGGTGAAGAAGCAACAAGTGCCTGGCCTCGAAGTGAAGGTTACACTCCTCTTTCTTTTCTTTTTTTTACATTTTTGTGCTATAGACACATTTTTGTTGGAAAGCTGAAATACTGCTACCGCGCAGGTTATCGCTGCCCCGGAGAGGACGCCCGTCATTGTTATCACCGTGGAAGCCACCACTGAAAACAAAGAGTATTCCTCTCTTCCTCTCCTCTCTTCTCTCTCTCTCTCTCTCTCCTCTTGCTCTCTTTGCGTCTCTTCTCTCTCTCTCTCTCTCTCTCTCTCTCTCGCTTTTCTTTTCTCTTTCTCCTCGCTATTTTCTTCCATTCTTCTCTTTCACTTCTCAGTGCTTCTCTGCTCCTCTCCTTCATCCCTCTTTCTCGTCTATTCTATTCTCTGCTTGTTTTTTCTTACTGAAACTCAAACGTTACACAGGGACACAGTGTTGCTTTACGGCCATTTGGACAAGCAGCCTCCCTTGACGGAAGGCTGGGAGGAAGGCATTGGCCCTTACACCCCTGTCATCAAGGACGGCAAGCTCTACGGCAGAGGCGGAGCTGATGACGGCTACGTATGTTTGTCTTTGTCGTTGTTTTGCTTACTTGTGTGTGTTTTCTGTGTTGGTGAGCTCACCCTATCGTCCTTTTTTCAATCTACCAGTCCATCTTTGCGGCAGTCACCGCCATCAAGGCTCTCAAAGAACAAGGTGAGAAAATCGGTGGAATGCTTTTCTATGTTTTAGCGTTCATGTTCTCATTCGTTTCTTTGTTTTTGTGGTTGTGTATTTGCGCAGGGGTTCCTCATTCGAGGTGCGTGATCCTTGTGGAGGCCTGCGAGGAGAGCGGCAGCCGAGACCTGCCCTTCTACATAGAGCAGTTGCGTGATACCATCAAAACGCCCTCTCTCATCATCTGCTTGGACAGTGGCTGTGGCAACTATGATCAAGTGCGTTTCTTCTTTTACTTTTTCTTTAATTACTAATACGGGTTCTTGTTTTTTTATGGTGGAGCAGCTGTGGCTCACAACATCTCTTCGTGGAGCGGTTGTTGGCACCCTCCAAGTCAAGGTCTTGACGGAGGGAGTCCACAGCGGAAAGGCCAGCGGCATCGTGCCCTCTTCTTTCCGCATCCTGCGCCACGTGCTCAACCGCCTGGAGGACAGCGAGACCGGAAAGATCATTCCAGAGTGCTTCTACTGCCCTATTCCTGAGCAAAGATTGGTTCAGGCCAAAGAGGCGGCTGAGACCTTGGGAGAGGAGCTTCACACCACTGTATGTCTTAGCTCTTATCTCTCTCTCTCTCTCTCTCTCTCTCTCTCTCTCTCTCTCATCGTCTTGTGGCTGAACTCTCTCTTCGCTTATCCCGTTACTCATCTTTTCCCTTCTTTTTACGTTTCGTAATAGTTCCCATGGGCCGGCAAGACCAAACCTGTCACTCATGACCTGACAGAGCTGCTTCTCAATGAGTGCGTGTTACTCTGAATGTTGTGTTCTTGTTCTTCGCTGATTTGTTTTTCAAATTTATAACTATTTTCAAGGACGTGGCGCCCTCAGTTGTCCGTGACTGGTGTGGCTGGCATGCCCACCCTGGAAGCTGCTGGTACTTTATCTTTTTTTCTATCTTTTGTGTTTTGTGGTTTTTTTTCGTTGCTTTTCTTGCTCTTGTGGGCGGTTTTTTCTTGAAGTAGAAACCTTATAAACAACGACAAAAAGGCAACGTGTTGCGAACTCACACGGCTGTAAAGCTCTCTCTGCGTATCCCGCCAAACGTGCGTGCCAAGGAAGCTTCTGACAACTTGAAGGCGCTCTTTGAAAAGGGTGCTCCTTACGATGCTGAGGTTCGCTTCTTTTATTCTTTTCCTTCTTCTTTCTTCTTGTTTTCCTCCTTTCTCTCTTCCTTTTTTGTTTTATATTTAGTTTGAAGCGCAAACAAAAACATAATAACATGAAAACTAATAGGTGGCTTTCATTCCGGATAAGTCGGCCACTGGATGGGAGTCTCCCCAAGTGGTGGACTGGCTCAAAGAGTCATTGGACAAGAGCTCCAATGCTTTCTTTGGCAAGGGCGCTTGTTGTATCCTTTCTCTCTCTCTCTCCTTTTCTTTTTCTTTTTTTTTTTGTTTTATTTTTCTTTCATCAAACACCTGACAAGACCAAGGAGAAGGAGGCAGCATTCCATTCATGGGCATGCTTGGTGAACTCTTCCCCAAGGCTCAATTCATGATCACAGGTAGCTCTATCTCCATTCGTGCTTTCATTTGCTTTTCTTGTTTTTGGCTTTTTGTTTCTCCTCCGATCTGCCGTTTTAAAACTGATGTTGTCCCTCAAAAAGGTGTGTTGGGTCCCAACTCCAACGCGCATGGCCCCAACGAGTTCTTGCACATCAAGATGGGCAAAGGCGTCACCTACTGCGTGGCTTCCGTTCTCGCGGACCAAGCCCACCACCAAGCCTAAAAATATCACGACGACACGAACTAGCCCCACGACGACCCGAAGCTAAAATCGGGACGACGTGAAGTTAAACTCGGGACGACATGGATTTAATTAATTTTAGAATTGGAAGAAAACGATTGGCCGTTTTTGAGTAACGCAACAAAATAAAAATTATAAAAAAATAAAAAAAAATAAAGAGAGAGAGGTTGTGGCGGCGGAGTACCGAAAAGATCGGTAGCGTTGTTCTTTTTTTCTGACCTTCTTTTTGTTGATCGCAAAAAAAAAGCATCAATCTAGATTTATTATAGAAGAGGTTCGTTTTTTATCTTTGCTTTTTTGGTGGCTTTATAAAGAAGAAGAGTCAAACAAAAAAAACACAGAGAGAAAAAAAAGGGGGGGCAGACAAAGAGGTTCGATGGCGGATCAGAAGCTTCGTGCGGACCGCAGGAAAAGCACGCGGCAAGCACAAAAGGGCACTTTTGACTTTTGGCACAAGCTCGACCGGGAGGCCAGCTCTCGCACCCTCATCGCCAACAAAACCGCTCAATTATTCGACGCCAGTAAACTTTTCTCTCTCTCTCTCTCTCTCTCTCTCTCTCTCTCTCTCTCTCTCTCCTTTATCGTTTCGTTTGCTTGTTTGCTTGTTTTTCTTTTCTTTTCTTTTCTTTTCTTTTCTTTTCTTTTCTTTTCTTTTCTTTTCTTTTCTTTTCTTTTCTTTTCTTTTCTTTTCTTTTTCTTTTTCTTTTCTTTTCTTTTCTTTTCTTATTTTTCTTTTCTTATTTTTCTTTTCTTATTTTTCGTTTCTTATAGAAAAAGAAACAAAGAAAACAGAAGCTTCGCCTCCAACTCTCAGAAAAAGCTTTTCTCCTTTTGTTCTTCGGAGAGGACCCTCCAAAACTTCTTCTTCTTCTTCCTCCTCTTACGAAGAGCTCCGCTCTGCGAAGAAGAAAGGTTCCAACAATGGAACGGAAACGCAGAGCAAGCAAAAAGACCAACAAAGAGGAGCAAAGAACAAAACCACCAACAACAAAAAGCAAAAGACCAACAAAGAGGAAGAGAAGAGCTCAACGCCCAAAAAGAAGCGACGCAAGCAAAAGGAGAACGAAGGAGGGTCAGCTTCCTCTTCCTCTCCGTCTTCATCGCCAATGATAACAACAAAGGGAGAAGAAAGAGAAGAAAGACAGAAACGGAGGAGAAGCGCCGAAATAAGCTCGCTTCGACCGTTCGGAGCCGAAACGCTGTTCGACAAGGACAAAGAAGAAGAGACCAAGGAGATCGCAGCCATACGAACCGACTTTTACTCCAGCAACTTTCATCACTCCTTGCCGGTCCTCAAGCCCTCGGAGCAACAGCATCCCATTCGCCGGTCCTTGTTGGAGGTGCAGCAGCATTGGAGCCACGTTCGAGAGGAGGAGGAATGGAGCAAGAGATGGGTGGAGGAGAAGCGGAAGCGAGCGAATGTTGCTCGTGCGCTGCGGAAGGAGAGGAAGCGGAGAGAGGAGGCGGAGAGGGAGTTGCTGCTCGCGAGAAAGGAGAACGAAGAGTTGAAGAGTGAAGTGGAGCGTTTGTTGGCTCTTCTTCCCTCCTCACCCTCTTCTTCCCAACAAAAAGAGGATGAGGATGCCAACGAAAAGAGCAAAAGGAAGAAGAAAGCGGGTGCAACGAAAACATCAAGCGTGCCTTCTTCTCCACGCTCCGTTTCTTTGGATGGAGGAACGGGCGCCCCGTCTCCCCTTGCCATATCAGCAGCGGCCACGTCTTTGTTGACGGTCGCACAACAAGAGAACCTTCGCTCCACGCTCATGCGCCGAGCCTCCATGGGAGAAGCTCCCAAGAAGCACTTGAAGATGAAGTCATCCGGAACGACGATGGCACCGCCAAAGATGCAGCGAAAAGGATCCAGCCATTCTCTCGCTGTTGCCAACAAGAAAGCGGGTGTTCAAAAGAACGACTCCTCCTCGCTTCGAACCACCACCAAAGCGGGTCGTTCTCTTTCCTCTTCGACTCCTTCGGAGCTTAATGCGAATAACGAGAAGAAGAAGAACAACAATAACAACAAGCCGAAGCAGAAGAAGAAAGGATCGAGCAGCGATACGGAAAACAAGCTGCAGCTCTCACTCGATGTCTCGCTCTTGCCGGAGAGACAAAGAAGAGCGAGCGATAAGACCACGCCGACAACAGCAACCACAACAACCAAGAGAAAGTCCAGTCTTGAACGATCGTCAAAGACCACGCGAAGAGCGAGCCTTAGCGCCCCTCTGGATCGGTCCGTGTTGGCGGAGCAGGAGGAGGAAGGAAGAGTCAAGGAAGAGGAGGAAGAGGAAGTGGAGGCGGAAGCGGAGAAGAGCGAGAAGAGCGTTACCGAGGGAGACGAACAAGAAGACACCGAAGAAGATCTGTCCATCCCGAGCCCGAGGATACAAGAAATAACCGGAGGGAGGATCAGGGTGCCCTCCATGTTTAGCCATGGAAGCAAAGTCTCGCAGTCGTTCATTTTGAGGAAGGCCGATGACCAGCAGGACGGTGACTCGAGCGATGGCTCTGGTCTGTGGTTTCTCTTCGTTTTTTTTTTGCTCTTCCCTCTCTCTCTCTCTTCTTCTTGTTCTTCTTCTTCTTCTTCTTGTTCTTCTTCTTCTTCTTCTTCTTCTTCTTCTTCTTCTTCTTCTTCTTCTTCTTCTCTTCTTACAAACAAAAACCTAATAATAGGGTCGGGGAATGGCGACAGGAAGAAGAAATGGGGAGAGGTCTACAGGCAGAAAAGCAAGGACGACCTCCACTTGCTCATCTCCCCTAAAAAGTCCAACCGGAGCTCCTCTTTTACCGAAAAGAGCGATGGAGAGGCCAGCTCCGCCTCCTCCACGCCTCGTGCTTCTCTGGACGAACCTACTCGCTCCTTCAGCGTACGCTCTCTCTCATTGTTTTCTCGTTGATGCCTTTCTTCTTCCTCTCTTCTCACGCCTTAAACAAATAGACACCCTCAACACCGGGCTCCAAAGACAAGAAGCCCAAGAAGAAATGGAAACGCCGAAACACCGCCCAGAACCTCCACACGGTCCAATCCGAGCGCTCCATGGGCCTTATGGAGGAACGTCTCAGCACGCTCCTCGAGGCGCGCCCCACCCGCTCCCAACTGGTCAAACAAAACCTGTTGGAGGGGAGCGTCTTTGGGGTGGCTCTGGAGAACATGATCATCGAGCAGGGAGAGGAACTTCCTTGGTTCATCAAAGAGTCGGTCAACCTCTTGAAGCGAAAGGTCAAAACGAAGGACCTGTTCATAGCGGAGGAGAACGACCACAAGGAACGTCAAAAGCTGCTCTCCCTCAAAGAGTCGATCAATGCGGGGAGCAAGAACAGAGAGGAGTTGGAGAGCATCGAGCCAGTTATGCTGGCGGAGCTATTGAAGTTGTTCTTGAAAGAACTTCCGGAGCCGCTCATCCCTGCCTCGCTTTATAATTCCTTTATTGACGCCGCTGGTTTGCTCTCTTTCTTCTGCTTATTGTTCTTCTTGTTCTTGTTCTTGTTCTTGTTCTTCTTCTTCTTCTTCTTCTTCTTCTTCTTCTTCTTCTTCTTGTTCTTGTTCTTGTTTTTGTTGTTCTTCTTCTTCTTCTTCTGCTTCTTCTGCTTCTCTCGTTTCAATGGTGTTTATGTGCGCTTATCTCCACCCTTCCTTCTGTTTCTTCCTTTCGCTCTCGCAGAAATCAAGTTTCATACGTTCCGAGTGAACGCCCTCCACTCTCTCCTCTTCACGATGCCCAAGCTCAACAGAGACGTTCTTCGCGAGATCACCAGCCTCCTCTCCGAGGTCAGCAAACAGAAAGCCAACGGCGTTACGACCGGCAAATTGACCCCCGTTTTCGGACCTCTCCTCCTTCGACCAGAGCAACTGGCCTCTTCTTCATCTGCTTCTCCGGATGTCACCCGCAAGGGCGCTGCTTCCAGAGACGTCTCTTTTGCCTCCAACATATTAACCATTCCCGACAGCAACAACGACAAAAGTTCAAACAGAGGGTCAAGCATCTTGGAAGCGTTGCAACAAGATGACAAGAATACCTCCACAGAAAAAGAGAAGGGCAAGTCGGTCTTCTCGGAGCTCAAAGCGAGAGCGGATGAGACGGCCACAAAGAAGAGTGCTGCGGTAGTGCATGAGCTGTTGTTGGAGCATGAGCTGCTGTTCTTCCAGATCGACAAACATATCAAGTTCCAGATGAAAGATGGAAAGCTGCTGGTAAAGGCTTGTACTCTGGAGAAACTGGTGGAAAAGATGGTCGATGAGAATTATCAAGGTTTCTTCTTTTTCTACTCTTGTCTTCTTCTTCTTCGTTCTTCTTCTCTTCGTTTCACTAACTCTATTGTATAGAGGTTGGATTTGTGGAGATTGTCTTCTTCACACATACCTATTTCACCACGTCGGTGATCTTGTTGAAAAAACTTATAAGCCTGTACGTTAGCTTCCCCGTTTTTTTTTTTTTTTTTTGCTCCCGCTTCATTCTCATTCTAACACGCTTCCACCTTTCTTTACAGTTATAACAAGAACAATACATTGCCCAATCTGGGCAGTCGCAATTGGCAGCACAAACTTCGGATAAGGTTACCATCTGCTTTTCCATGCATCGTTGAATGTTGTTTGTTGTTATGCTCATATGTGGTGTATTTTTTTAAAACACAAAACAGAGTATTGACGTTGTTAAAGAATTGGATTGTCACCTACTTTTATGAACTCGGCGAGGACCAAGAGTTCACAACTTTGTTGCAGGGTTTTGCGGACGTGCGACCCGGCTTGAAGGGCAAGTCTTCCACCATTCTCGAGGAGGAGAGCATCTTTGGCTTTATTCGTGTTTACATGGCTTCTCTGGTTCGTTTTTTTTTTTTTCCTCCATTGCTCGTCTTCCGTTCTATATATTTTTTTCTTCAAACTTAAAACGATACGATCAACAGGAACAAAAGAAGCTACAAAAGAAACAAGAGCTGCGTTCCATAAGTTTCTATAAAGGCATTCCAGGAGTTAACATGGAGGCATTACGAGAGAAGAACAGCAAAAACCAAAGGAAGTCGAAAGGAGGAATAGGGGCAAGCCGACGAGAACGAAAGATGGAGAAGAAGAGAGAAAAGGAGGAGAAGAAGAGGGAGAAGAAGGAGCGAGAAAGAAAGGAGAAGGAGAAGAAGGAGAAGGAAAGAAAAGAAAAGGAGGAGCAACAACGGAAAAAGAAAGAACAGTCAGAAGGGAAAGCCTGCCCCAAAGCGAAAAACGAGAAGGAGGAAAGGGAGGACAAAAACGCGGAAAGTGGAACCGAAACCAAAGACGACGAACAAAGCGAAAAAGAGAACGAAACGGAGGAAGGAGAAACGGAAGGAGAAGACAGCCCTTCCCTTCACTCTGAACAAGAAGACCCAACGACAACGCCAACCACATTGACAACAACCTCGCCAACAGGAACAACAATCACCGGTATGAATCCCCAACAGTTGGCGGCAGAGAAGCTGGAGTTTCTCTCGCTCAGTGCCCAGGAGCTAGCCCAACAGCTCACCTTGATTGACCACGAGCTCTTCAAGGTCGTTCCTTCGAAGGAGTTGGTCAAGAAGCGATTCATGGATGCAGAAACCTCTCCCCATTTTACTGCCTTGGTGAATCGTTTTAATTTGGTAAAGCTTTTTCTTCTTCCTTCTTTCCTTCTTTCCTTCTTCCTCTTTTTCTTTTCTATAGATATACATTCTTACCTGTTTGGTGCAGACTGGACAATGGGTGGGCACAGAATTGGCCAAGTATCCAACACCGGCAGAGCGCGCTCAAGTGCTTGCACACTTTATAGAGATCTGTCAGGTTTGTAGCCACTTTCACTCGTTCGTGTTTGTTTTTGTTTTTGTTTTTGTTTGTTTTTGTTTTTGTTTTTTCTTTACAAACAAAGAAACAACGTAAAATGATTGAAACAAAAACAGGAATGCTATGATATGAATAGTTTTAATAGCGTGTTTGCGTTATTGGCAGGTCTTAACAACACCGCCATCTCTCGTTTGAAGCAATCGTGGGAGGTACTTATTATAACCATTCTTTCTTCTCTTTTTTTTTTAACTCATCGTTTGTATTTGAAACTTGAAAAAAAAACAGAAAATACCAAAGAAAGTGATGAAGAAATACCACAACTTGATGACGTTGGTCGACACGGATAAGAACTATCAGACCTATCGTCAAACTCTTGTTAAGACCAAACCACCCCTTGTTCCTTATCTCGGTACTTGATTCTTTGCTCTTTCTTCTCCTCTCCTCTCTCATTATAATATATTCTTGAATTCTTTTTTTTTGTAGTCTATTTCATACTTCACATCTAACAAACTCTTCAAACACAGCTTTATTCTCAAAAGACTTGTTCAGCGTGGAAGAAGGCAATCCCACCATGTTGGAGGACGAGATGGTCAACTTTGAGAAGATGCGCATGCTGCACAAGATCGCCCAAGACTTTGCCAGCTACCAGGTGCAATACCCCATCCCGATGGACCCCATGCTGCGCGCCTACCTCAAAGGCACCGAACCTCTCTCGGAGAAAGAGCTTTACGACATGTCCTATCGTTATGAGCCAAGGGTGACCACTTCCTAAACTGCTTTTTTTAAAATCGCTGTTTGTTCATTTTTTTTTTTGTACGATAATGGAAAAGAACAAAATAATTGTTTTTATGTGTTAAAAAAATAAGTTATAATTTTTTTATTTTATTTGTATATCTTTTGCGGAAGGAAGAAGGAAAGAAAGAAAAGAACGAGTAAATGCTTTTTTGTTTTTTTAAGTTTGGTAAAAGTACAGATTTTCTGATCGCAAAAAATCCACTGAAACACTTTTAAAAGACGCTGAGTAGAAGGAAAGGGGCGAAAGATGATTTGTGGAGGAAGAAGAACATGGCGTGCGATGAAGGAGGATCTTACGGGGAGAGAAGGAGGAGGAAGATCCCATATGAAGACGGCAACAAAAGTTTGTTGAACCGAAATGAATGAAATGCTGGTGGGGGTGGGGGTGGTGGTTGGCAAACATAAAGAAATAAAAAATTGGACATAGAAAGAGTTTAGAAAAAAAAAATGAAGGAAAGGAAAAAGGAGGAAGGGGGTCAAAATTGGGGTTGCCCAAGATCAGAGGTGATAAGGGCCGGAGGGTTGAGAACGGGGTAGATGGACGAATAGGGGTGGTTCCAAAGGCTGGATTCATCCGGAAGAGGCCTGAAGTATTTGATGATGAAGGTATGAAGGCATCGGGCGTGTTAAAAAACAAATAATTTAAAAAATCGGATCCGCTGGAAGAAGTGGTGGATTAGAAGGGAGTTTGGGCTCTTGAAGGTATTTTTTTTTGAGTTTAATCGCTTATTTTGTCTTTTTTTGTTTATGTTTTTTTTTCTTTTTTTTTTTGTTTCTTTTTCCTCTTCCTGTTTGTTTTTCATCTCTCTTCCTTTCTTGAAAAGGCAACTGAGAAAAGCAACAGCCAAAGTAGGGGAGTACACCTCTCCTCTTGGGCTTTTTGGTTTCCTCCTCAAATCAGAGTCCCGATTCCTGTCCAGGTTCCACTTGGTCACCCGACAAAAACTGAAGTTGGTACACACTGATGAACAAAACGGACTTGTCAGCCACTGAGGAAGATAGATAGATAGAGAGAGAGAGAGAGAGAGAGAGTACCTCCAAATGTGCTCCAAACAATCCTCAAAATGAGGTAGCTCATAGCCAGTTAACCGTTGGAGATGGTAGGGCCATGCGGGACGCAGTTGGAGTTGCCGCCTCGCGGCCGCAAAGGCGGCAGAGGCCACGATGGAGGGGTAGGAGTTGACAAAGTTATGATCTTTTTATGGAAAAGAGAGAGATCAAGGAAATGAATTAATTAATTAGTTGTTGTTACCTTATTCGTATTTTATCCGTAAAAGGAAAATACAACGAAAAATAAATCCGTGGACACCGAGACAAGACAAGAGACAAGACGGGAGAGAGAAGAAAAGAAGATGAAAAGAGAGAAAGAAAGGACACACTAAAAACGTACCATGCAAACAAAAGTCGACAAAGAACTCGGCGTACTTGCGTTGGTAGCGCTGCACCAAGTGAACCTTCTCCGAGGGAATGGTACGGTCGTTCATTCGGTCTTCTGAGGGGTCCACCACGTTGCCCTTCTCCAAAAAGTACTCCAAAAAATGCCGCGGCGTCAACACCATCAACTCCCAGTCCAAGATCTGAAGAAGGAGGAGCTCCATCTTGCAGATGAGTTGTTCTGTGTAGGCGTCATCGCAGCAGCGATTCAGCAAAGTTGGTGAGGGTACGCTTTGTTCTTGTTCTTCCACTTTGGCTGCAACCCACCCAAAAAAATGAGACAAGAGGAGCAAAGAGAGAGAGAGAGAGAGAGAGAGAGAAGCGACGAACCAGCAGCAAAAATACAGGCAGCAGCAAGAAGTTGAAGTCGTGAGGCAGCAAAGTGTTGTCGGGAGATGGCTCTGTCCATGAACGTGACAGCCATGTGTATGGTAAGGCTCGTGAGGTTGAGAGTCTTATCACCGTTTTCCGTCATCCACTCGACAAGCACCCCGCGAGCGCGCATATACTCCTCCGAAAAGCTGAGCCGAGCAGCGCGTCGCTCCTTCTCCTGCATCTCATGGTACAATTCAGCTTTGTCCAGTTGTTCCTCCTCGTTGTTCTCGTAGTTGTGTTGTTGTGGCAGAAAATGGCTATGGTGGGAATGGTAGTATTGGTTTTGGCTGTGGTGATTGTTGTGGTAATGGCTCTGATTTTGGCTGTGGTTGTATTGGCTAGGGTTGTGATTGTGTTGAGTGGTGGCGAAAGGTTGGTGGTGATGGCGAAATCCAAAGTTGCTGCTAGTATTGCTATAGCTATTATTATTGGTGTCAGTGGAGGACATCATGGCCCAGCCAGGTGCATGCGCCATGGAATCTGTACGGAAAGCAGAAGCAGAGGCAGCCACGGCGCCACGAAAGTGGTTGCTGTAGTCGTCCTGCCGACCTACCTGCATGACTTCGTAGGCGGAGCGCTCTGCTTCTTCATCGTAGTCAGCATCTTCTGGCTCTTCATCATCATCCACTTTGAGTGGAAAGACGGTGGCGGCAAAAGAGAACGTGGAGCGGTAGGGTCGGTCTGTGACTTCTTCTTCTTGTACTTGGTCCTCGTCTTCTTCCTCTTCTTCCTCTTCTTCTCCTTCTTGATCTTCCACGCCGGTTTCATGCTCTACAAAACCAGGGGTTTGTTTCCTTATCGCCCATTTCCCAGCCCTCTCTTCTCTGCCTTCATCGTCCTCGAATGCGTGTTGTGTTTCCTCTCCCTCCTCCTCCTCAAAGAAGCTCTCCGCTGTCGCTGCATGGTGAGTGTGGTGGTTGGTGGTGATGTTGCTGTGCGAAAGGTCGTCCTGAAAGCTGTTCTCCATCAATCCGCTTTGTCTTACCGTCAATGGGCTCTCGTCTCCTTTGTCCGACTGAGCAGCAGGACAACCGCAAGCAGATGAAAGCAGTTGCTGTTGTGGGTTGTGTTGATGTCGTTGCTTGCAAGCACAGGTGGTAGCGGTGGCCCTGCTGTCGCGGCAGTCGTCGTTGTCGTCGGTCTGAGTGATGTTGTTGCTATGGACTGTCTGTAGCTGTAGTCGCGCCAGTGGGTAGAAGCTAGCTCCAGAGGCAGGGTTACTCAGCGTGCATGCCATATATCCTGACGGATGGCGGATGGCAGGCTTTAAAGGGGTTGGATGTTATGCCCTGTTACAGTGAGTGGAAGAAGGGATTGGATCGGAATGGGTCGATTAGCGAACAAAGACAAAGCATAAAAAAAAGTTTGAAAAAACTAATGCAAAACAGCATAGTGGGAGTAGCTTGTGTGTTGACGGAGGAGGGGGGGGACGAATCCCGAACACAAAAACTTC
This sequence comes from Balamuthia mandrillaris, assembly GCA_031835245.1. NCBI lineage: Eukaryota > Discosea > Longamoebia > Balamuthiidae > Balamuthia > Balamuthia mandrillaris. The sequence goes on along the minus strand of JAVKOQ010000346.1, from coordinate 24,451 downwards.
GAAAAGAATGTAAACAAACAAATAAAAATACCTTTGGTTGTTGCGGCTGCTGCTCCCAGAAGTTCTGTGCGTGTATTTTTGTGGATGCTGCCTCCCGCCCGATGTTGTGCCACCGGGTTTGACTCGAGGAGAAAGAGGGCCTTGTGTCGGATCGAAAGAATAAAAAAAAAACACACAGCACATGAGTACCAAAAAAGAGGAGAGCAAGCCAATAAAAAAAAAAGAGAGTAGAGAACAACAAATCCCTGCTACCCCATACAATACCTTGCCGTAAGACCCTAGCAAAAAAAAAAAACGTAGCGGCAAACGAAGCACACACGAGAGCGTACGCCAACCAAACCACCACAAAGAGAGAGAAAGAGAGAGGGAGAGAGGGAGGGAGGGAGGGAGGGAGGGAAAAGGGAACAAGAGGGAAGGCCTCACACAATGCGCTAAGAAAAAAAAAATATTATAGCCGCAAAACCAAACCAAACCAAAGTAAATGGGCTGTGAAAAAAAAAAATAAAGCTGTCCCATAATCCCTTTCTTCGCCGCTTGCGTAAATTTCTTTTATTTTTTTTTTTTTTGTGGAGTCCGAAAAAAATTCGGAGTTTAATCGAACAATGATTTAATATGGATAGGCTTTGTCGTATTAGGCAAATCCGTTCGATGGTAGGGTTGAAAAAAAATAATAAAACAACGCCAAGGCACGCACACACCGCGGCGCTGTGGGCCACAGCACCGGGATACCAAAACCATAAACAAAAAATATGTGGCGTTGGCGTGAGTGTTTGTGGAGGACACTCCATCGCTTGCACGACCCCCCCTTTTTGCTTTTTTTTTTTTTTTAATATTTTCCGATTGTTTTGGGGGATCTTTGTTTTGTTTCTCCGAGTTGGACGGAGGCGACCGGGAAGGAAGCATTCCTGCTTTGGGAACCCCCGCCAATCGGTAGGAGAATAGCGTACGGTTATGGTCATTCAAGTGTTAGGGCCAAAAAAAAAACCCGTTTCACAGGTGGAAATAAAATATTTTCAATGCAGGTCTACATTTTTTTTTTTTGGCTTGTCTGTGTTTTTGTTGGTATACATTTTCCTTCCGGGTTGGTTCGTTCATTTGTAACCTTTGCATTTGCATGCACCCTTTTGGTCATTTGTTGCGGCCAACGAACGTCAAAATAGGCCGGTTTTCCTCAGCTCGTGTCCAATAAAAATGCTCCTCAATATCTCCTGCATTTCTCTGCGGGACGCCGTCTTGTGAACGAAAGGGTGCTGTTTGATGAAAACAAACAAAGGGCAATTAAGAAGGTAATTAAGCAGGTTAAAGTTATTTATCCTCTCACGTGCACGCCACCCAAAAGGATAAAAAGCAACAAAAACAATAAAAGACCGCGGAGTGACCGCCGGAGAAAGGAAAAACAAGCTTTTTTGTTCACACTTACCCCCAAAAGTTCCTTTGTGGTGGCTCTTTCTGTTGGCTCGCGAACAATGCAGCGGGACATAAAGTCCACAAACTCCTGCGACCACTTGGCGGCGTTCAAAAAGCCCGGTAGCTCCCCTACCGCCACGTTGAATAAGCACTTTAAGTAATGCAACGGAAAAAAGGTGATGAGCAAATACGTGATATTAGATTTGAGCAGTGTGTGAGGTTGCATGTGAAAGGAGAAGAGAGAAGAGAAGAAGAGAAGAAGAGAAGCAGAGAACCTTCAGAGCGTTTCTGTCAAATGGTACAGTGCGGTTTGCGAGTTCCAATACACAAATGGCAAGGCTCCAAATATCGGCCTGTTGTTCGCAACAGAACGTCAGTGAGGAGAGCACGAGAGAGCAGAGGGCAGAGTAAAAGTAAGAAAGGTTCTCTAATACCGGATAACCATGTGGTTGCTGTAATATCATTTCAGGAGGGATCCAGAACGGTGAACCAACCATGCTGGTCACTGGCCCTCCGCTGAGGTCAATGCACAATCCAAAATCAACTATATCGTCCATGTTATTTGTCGGATGCTAGTGCCACAAAGAAGAGAAAAAGTAAAGGTGCGAGATATACGTACTCAACTTCACTTCCCCGTTAACGCTGAGCATCACCTGTAGACGACGAAGAGAGGGAGAGGGAGAGGGAGAGGGAGAGGGAGAGAGAGAGAGAGAGAGAGAGAGAGAGAGAGGAGAGAGAGAGAGAGAGAGAGAGAGAGAGTTGAGCATATGTTACAGAAGCATACAAGAAAAACGGCAACGCACATTTGCACTTTTCAAGTCCCGATGAACAAAGTTGTTTCTATGAAGGTAGTCGATACCTTTGAGCATCTGAACACATATGTTCCCCTGTGTTAAAAAAACATCAACAAAACATTTGGGATGTGCGTTTACCTCTTTCACCAGATAAGCGATATGCTTTTCCTCCATCTCGTATTCCGTGGCTGCTTCTGCCAACGTACCTCCCTCCATAAACTCCATGATGACCTTTAAGTTGGTTTTTGTTTAGTCGTTAGAAAGCAGAGGGAATGGAGAGAATAGACAAGAAGAGAGAGAGAGAGTGAGAGAGAGAGAGGGAGAGGGAGAGAGAAAGAGAGAGAGAGAGAGGGAGGGAGGGAGAGAGAGGAGTACCCAAGCTTCTCGTGCGCTCGCCATCTCATAAGACCTAAAATATTTGACAATGTTTGGGTGATCAAACTGACGCAAAAAGTTTATTTCCACCAGGCATTGCCGTTGTTCTTTCTCTGTATTAAACGGCATCTTCTTGATGGCGTACTGCATGTGTACCATAGATAAAAGATTAGAAAGATGCACTACCAGGTCTGTTATGTTGCTCGTTACATTCTTGTCTTTTTTGATACCCTTCTTTGCTTTCGTTCTCTCAACGGTTTGCGTTCTTTCTTGGAGCAAAAAAAGAGACAGAGAAAACGTACTGTCCGTTTGTCTTCGAGAGAGATAGCGGAATAAACTCTACCAAACCCCCCACGACCTGCTATTTCATATTTTTTATATAGTGTTTCTGGAGTTCCAGCCGTCAGCAAGTCTCCTGCATGTCGCAGATAGGAGAGGGTAGAATTTAGAAAGAAGTCCCATGAGAACAATAAATATTAAAAAGAATACTGACACGATAAGAGAGTGTCAGAAGGAGCGAGAAAGAGACAGAGAGAGAGGGGAAGAGAAGAAAGGGAAGAGAGAGAGAGAGAGAGAGAGAGAGAGAGAGAGAGCAACAAAACAAAAACCAAAAACTTACCAGGAGATAAAGATACATCAGTGCGTGGGTCACGTGGTCGATGATCCCCGTTTTTAAACTTGCGAGAAGTGGCAAAACGAAGGCACTGTAGCAATACATCAAAATGTTCCTTATAGAGGTCCATCGAAATGCGAGTTTCCTCCAACCGCTTAATGATATCGTTTGGAAGATCCTTGTTGTGGTTGTTTGTTTGGCTAAAGGTAAGCTTGTTGCACAAAGAGAACGAGAGAGAGAAAGAGAGAGAGAGAGAGAGAGAGAGAGAGAGAGAGAGAGAAGGTGGCAGTTGATAGAAAATTAGAACCTCTATAGAAACTGCCTCTATTACAGGTTTCGAGTTAAAACTATGCCGATACTTTCGGCGTCCTCCTGGTACCTGTTTTTCTTTTCTGTCACTAAAACAATAAACACACGAACATAAAGAGAAAATAAACGAGCCTCTTCAAGATATGCCTTAACAACTTTTTTGATGGGCTTGTGGTTGTTTACGATGTCGGCAATTCCCTCCGCGTCAATGTCGGCGTTGCTCTGTAGGAGAAGCAGCACCAAGTCCTTTCGCCCCGTGTGCATTGCGGAGTGCAATGGAGAGACTCCAGTCCTGTTGGTAAGCGGTCATGTCAGTAACTCATATCAACGAGAATAAAGAAGAGAAACACAGTGGAGAGAGAGAAGTGAATGGAACTTGTCAGTTGTGTTTGGGTTTGCGTTGTGACTCAACAGCAAAGACACCATCTCCACGCAGTCTGCTTTGACGGCCTTATGCAGGGGCGTCTGTCCTAAGTTGTCTTGGGCATCGATGTTAAAGTCCTTCGACTCCAGCATCATCTTCACCAGCTTGGGTGCTCGGTCCGGGGCCACTCCCGAGGAACAAATAAAGTGCAAGGCGGTGGCTCCGGACTTGGTGGGCAAGCTAGGATTTGCTCCTTGCTTCAAGAGGTATTCTATCACTTTGCTGTGCATGTGAGAGCAGGCGCAGTGAAGAGGTGTGCGATGGTTCGTGTCGAGGGGGTCCAGCTCGGGTTTGGCCTTGAGCAAGGTCTTGAGGAGCGGCAGGTTGCCTTCAACGGCAGCCACGTGGAGAGCTGTCTGTTGGAACTGGTCACGGGCATTGACGTCCAGTGCTCCGGAGCTGAGCTGACGGACCACATCCTTCTTGCTGTTGCTCTTGACCAGTTCGTGGAGGAGAAGTGCCTTGCCATCGCGTGATATGCCTGACATCACAGCGGATATACCTTGAGCACCAAGCAGGTAAGTTTTGAAAAAAAAAATAAGAACAGAAAGTTGTTGTCCTTCCCCTCACGCTAGCCTTTGTCGTCTGTTTTTTTTTTTCTCCCCAATGCCAGACTAGAGCGTCTTCAGATTAGGTGGCGATAAGGCCACCATAACAGAGCCAACCGACAAACCGCTTTTTGGTAACGAATGTACGAGAACTGAAAGCTTAGCAGCTTGCGTTTCTGGAACAACCGTACCTTTTTTTGCGTTTAAATGTTCAAACTCCGAAACGGCATTTCCCCTTTTATAGGAATGGTGATATTCACGACGACACGATTGAAGAGAAAGAGGTTTTGTGTCGACCCGAAAACACCTGAGGAAAACGCCCTGCACGCGAAACTATGAGAGGAAAAAATAAAAATGGATCACAAGAAAAGGCGTGCGAAGGGGATTCGTTCCTTTTTGATTGGATTGGAGGCAGTTGGCTATACAAATTTTTTTGTTTGTGTAGTGCTTGTTTTGTTGGAAACAAAAAATAAAGAAAAAAAAGAAGGCGCAGGGCGTCAAAGGATCATTGTGTGCCGCGTGCCGTTTTTTGTTTGTTTGCAGAAGGATTTAGGAGAAGTATTCCTTGCCACCACCGCCAGAGACAGGCATCTGCACACCAGAATCCTTGGTCGAGACGTACTCGGCGTGAGAGCTCTGGGGGCCAGCAGCAGAGTCTGCCAAAAAAATAAAAATAATATTGGTGTTAGACAGCAGAAAAGGCCAACAAAATAAAATATTACTATCAGAGGGGGAAAAGCGGAGGAAGAAAAAGAAATAAAAAAAAACAAGGCGCAAACGCATACTCTTTTGACGGTAGCCGTCACCCACGTTGGTGCTGGCAGGGGCCTCCTTGCCAATGTCCTTCTTGGGGACGTGCTTGTTGGTACCAGGTCCAGCTAATTGACGGCGCATTTCGGCTTTTGAAGTTTTTGTGCGTGTGTTGTGTTCGTTTGAAAAAAAAAAAAAAGAAAGAAAAAACAAAAACAAAAAAAAAGGAACAAAAAAACATTGCAATATAAACCCGAAACTAAAAGTGTCAAGATTTTCACGATTTCATGAAATTGTTTTTTGTCGACGTAAGTACCTTAAATAGAGGTGTTATCCGCCAATCGTTTTGATTTTATGGAAAATTGTGTTGCGCAGCATCACCCAATGGCATTGTGCCACGTCACCTCTTCTTGTGAATTAAGCCCCGCCTTACTGCTGTTTCTTTTCTATTCATACGAAAAAGAAATTTTTACACCAGGCTTGACAGCGGAGTGTCACACATGGTACAGTACGGCAGCGATGGGGAGTGGTTAGGCGGTGACAACCATGAAAAGGCAGAAGAAAGTTGTTGTTGTTGTTGATGCTCGTCCGTCATCGTCTCCAGCTTGAGCGCCTTGCGGCTGCAGCCGAAACAATGCCAGCAATCCGGCGTCTCGATCAACAGCAACGAACGTGAACAACGAGCTGTTTGTGTTTTTTGTTTTAGGAAAGAAAGAGTCAAAGTCAGAACATCTATGTAACGCCACAGCAGAGGACAGAGGCTGTAGTGGTACCGAGATTGTGTCCTTTGGCACAGGTCTCCGAAACGGCGGTTGTCAGCACAATGGGCAACTTACAAAACGGACACTGTTCTCTTGCTATGTGGTGGACTATCACTTGCATCGAAGAACTAGAAGAGGATGAGGATGAAGAAGAAATGATGTGTTTCATCTGTTCGATGCACGCGCCATTTTGTTGCTGTTCTTCTGTGTCTCCCGTTGAGAAAACGTGTTCATAGATGAAAAGAGCTAATGGCCAAAGTTCAGGCAAGACGATGGCATGATTGACTCGAATCCAATCAGCCATCAAAAGCAAAGAAAGAGATTCTTTTGGTTGGGTTGGTCTTGGTGTTGTTGTGGAATTCTTTTGTTGGTAATGAGAGAATTTCTGTAAGCAGTCGTAGACGTAAAGTTGGACGATCATATGGGCGTTTTGGAAAGAGTCTTGGCTGCATTTTTGTTTCAAAGGTCCCGGCTAAAGTATCAGAGAAAACAATCGGGTTAGAGAGAAAGAGAGAAAGAGAGAAAAGAGAGAAGAGAGAAAATGTAAGAGATAAATTAAGAGATAGGTAAGAAGAAGCTTCTTAGATGTACCATGGGAAAGGAGACAGAAAAGTAAAGAAGGTTGGCAGATTTAAGCCATTTGGAATGGGTAAGTCTGTCTTCTATTTGTCCAGTTCTGTTGTGACAGGAGCTATAAGGAACAAGACCATATAAAGAAGATGAAAAAAATAATACAAGGATAGCCACATACCGTGAGGCAGATGCAAACTGTTCTTGGGCCAACGCAGCCAATCGTGCGTACTGCTCCACCTGCTGAGTCTCGTTTAAATGGTTGATAACGTCCCAGAGCACTCTTGGCGGCCGCTTTTCTGCATTTGTTGTGAATTAAAACACTGGGAAAGTAAAGCAATAGAAGAAGAAAAGGAAGAGGAAGAGGAGGAAGAAGAAAGAAGCAAAGAACAAGACGCCGGAGAACAAAAGAAGGCAGAGAGGAACAATGACATACCTGTTGCTCTAATGAAAGCCGTTTCTACGTCGGTTAAAAAGCCTTCAATGTTGTGGAACGTAAGTTTCCCACCGGGAGACTTTTTGCCGAACATTTGATCCTTGTCACTTGGGGTCCTTATATTTCACAAAGAAGAAGAACAAGAACAAAAACTGATAAGAGCAAATGAAGCGAAGCAACGAAACAACAATAAAAGAAGTTTTCACGTACTGAGATGCACAACAGAGATATAGAGCACAGGGAGAGTAAGCAAGCCCAAATACGCCGTTACCAGCTTCCTTGATGACTTTCTTACAGACGACCGATGACTCGATGCTGTGATTTGGTTCAATGTGCATTGAATCTACAATTTCTTTGCCTTTGACAGAAGACTCTGGTTGGTCGGGCTTTGTTGGTATTGTCACTTGAGAACATAACGTGGTGCCATCCATCGCACAGGTCAAAAGCAAACCAACATCATACTTCCAACATACTCCTTTTTGTTGTTGATTTCAACATAAAGCTTTCAGACAAAAAAAAAAAGCAAACACAACAAGAAAGCACTAGTACCATTCACTAAATCAGCATGAAGCATTGGAATGTCTAATGCTCCTACAATCTTTCCGTCATCATCCAACAGCCGTAGCGACGCTCCAAATGTCTTACTAAATACTAGGCTTGTTCTCCCCTTTGAACGAGAAAGACAACGTGAGACAATGGAGAGAACAAAAACGGAGAATACCGCAAGAACAAAGAGAGAGTGCAAACCTCTTGGACAGCCCAAGATAAGCAGAACACACTTTGTCGATCCACAGCATTAATCTCCGTGACCAATGAGAAAGAGCAACGCTGAACGATGCCGTCTTTCCCAGCCATGGGTGTGCCGCTGTTGTGATAAGCATGTGCGAGTTCGCTTAAATCTGCATGCCAAAGCTTAACACTACCATCCACCGATGCAGTTAGTAGCCAAGGTTTGTCTTCTGCATGCATTATAAAAGGAATAAGAAAAAAGTAGAAAATATAACAGACTAGTATCCAGAAAGAGAGAGTGAGAGAGAGCATACGAGGGTGCCAAGCTAAGGCAGAAATCCAGGCAGAGTGAGGGGCAAAAGAAGCAACCAACTGAAATGGGACATCATCAGGAAACGGTTGTTGCTGAGGCGATTCGAGCGATAGATCTTTTCGGAGAGGAAGATTGTATTGCCAGAAAGTTACATCTCTTTTGCTTCCTACCGCTAAAAGTGTGCCCTGAACTCCCTCTTGGAATTCTAGTGTAGGAGACCATGCCAATGCTGTTGTTGTTGAGTTTAAGAAGTGGCAATCAATAGTAAAATGATAATAAGTAATATTTTTAATACAAAAAGGAAACAAAAACACCAAACAATACCACAATACAAAACAAACAACAACAAAACAAAAGCGTACCCAAGGCAGACAGTCCCTCTATTCGGTACAAATACTCTTGTTTACTGAGGGTAGGCAAAGAAGAAGCGGATGTTTCTTGGGCCTTTTTGCTTTTCGTGGGGGTGCGTGCTTTTCGTTTCTTTCGCCCACCCCCTTCCTCATCGCTGCTGTTATGTTCCTGCATTGCCGTTGTACTGGAGAATACGTTGTTCGCGTAATGCTGATGAAGCAAGTCGGAGAGACACGCCACCTATTATTTTTGAAAAGGAACATAAGAGAAGGAAATAACAAGAAGATCAAGAATACAACGAGGAAATAACAAGAGGTGTAGTTGGAGGAAAAGGAGAAAGAGTAGAAAGTACCTCTTTCCACTCTGGAAGGAGCTTGGTGTGTGGAGGACAATGAACACTCACTCGATAATCCGTTGTTATACTAGCTATTAGATAGCTGCTCGCCATCAAACCGAAGAAGAAAGCACAAAGAGCGAAGGTAGAGAAGCAAAGAAACAAACAAAAAAAAAAAGTTAGCCAACGCGGAAGCAAACAAAGAGCAAGATTAGTGTTGGATTATTGTACCCTCCAGCGAAGGAACATCCGATAGGAGACAAAGCGCAGGCACGAAAGGCAGGCTTCAAACCTTTGCTTGTCAACGGACCGATATACCATGGAAAAGCTGTTCCTTCTTTAATATATAAAAAAAAAAAAACAAAAAACTGTGAGAATGGAAGAAACGACAATAAGGAACAATAAGAAGCGGCTGCAAAGAGAAGAAAGAAGAAGCACGAAGAAGAAGAAGACGAAGAAGAAGAAGAACAAGAAGAAGAAGAACAAGAAGAACAAGAAGAAGAAGAACAAGAAGAAACAGAAGAAGAGAGAAGAAGAAGAAGAAGAAGAAGAAGAACCAGAAGAACCAGAAGATCAAGATGAGCAAGAAAGAAAAGCATCAATGAAGGCACCTTTTGTTTGCGAGAGAGGAGTGCCACCAACTTCTGGGAGCTGTAAACTTGTGGAATGCAGCTTTATGTAACTCAATCGTTGAAGCTCAGGCGATTGAAGGTCCTGTTAAAAAAATAAAAATAAATAAAATAAAAATAGAGTAGGCAGTTAAAAACAAACAATCACCACTAGCTTAAACTTGTTTGTTTCGGTGGAGGGACTAACCATGATGTAGATTACTCTCTCGGTAGTGAAGACCAAGGCGTTGGTGTGTTCATCCCAGGACAAAGCGTTGGGGTAGAGAGGACACGATTTGAACTCGTGGCTGCTCTCCTCCTGCATGTGCTGCTGGGGAGGAGGAGAGGGCGCAAAAGGGGGTCCATCCGAGCTGCTGCTGCTTCCTCCCATCCCGACCGCGCTCGACATCGCTGCTTCGCTTTCTTCCATCATCATTTTTTTATGTTCTTCTCTCGAGCTTCTAACGGCCTACTGGGCGAGGGTTCGACTCTAACCGTAAACCACTTTTTTTATTTATTTTGTCCGCAGGCACACCTTTGCCGCGGGTTCGAAGCGAAGGGCTAGCACAGAACAATAAATGAAGCAGGAGCCGTCAATGGTTGACTCTGGCTGCAGTCCTGTCGACACAAAATATTCCCCGCCACTCTCAGCAGGAAAGCACAGGGACATTTTTTGCTGCAGTTTCTCCCTTACCGTTTCTTTTAAGGTCCCATCTAGGGTTCGAAGCCAGGTGACGACAACATTATTTTTTTTTTTCACAAAGCTGAAAAGATGGAGAAAGACACCCACAAGAAGAAGCTGAGAGAGAGCTCCTCCTCCCCCACCGACACCCCAACGGCGCACGACGTGCTCCTCGCAGCGAGCTCCACGCACCAAAAGGCGGGCGTTCCAGGCAGGGGCCTCACCGTGCTGGTCTGCGTGGACGCCTCCCCCAACGCCAAGCGGGCCTTCCAGCGCGCCCTGGAGCTCATCATCAAGAGGCGCAACCCGCACGACAGGCTGTTGATCCTCAACGTCCCGCGCCGCATGAAGCACGTCAACGTCAAGATGAACGTGCTGGAGGACAGCGAGATCAGGACCCTGAACTACTCCTACCAAAAGGTGGCCGCTCGTCTGGGCAATGACTACAGGGAGGCGGGCCTGGAGGCTGGTCTGGACCCTGTGCGTTTCTGTTTTTCTCTTTCGTCTCTCTTTGCTGCTCTGCTGCTCTCCTCTGTCCTCTATCCTCTCTCTCCCCTTCACTCGTTCTCTTCCCTTTTTTATGGGGCTCTCTCTCTTCTCTCTCTCTCTTGTGTCTGCTACTCTTCCTGTCATTGCCCTAAGCGTTGCAACAAACAGAAAAAGATAAAGTCTATAGTACCCACGAGCGACTACTCCACAAACTTCAAGTCTAATGTTAGACAGGAAATTTGCAATCTAGTATGTTATCTCTTCTTCCTGTTCCTGTTCTTGTTCTTCTTCTTCTTCCTCTTTTTTAATCTTCTTGTGCTTGCTTGCTTCTTTTTTCTCTGACAAATTTTCAACTGTGGTTTATAATGGAATGCTCTTCTTCTTTTTTTTTTTTGTGATTTATTCCAAAGGCTGAATTCTACGACATTGATCTGCTGGTACTCGGGCGAAGGGGTATCGGTTACGTCAAAAGGTAGGCCTGGCCTTTTTTCCACACGCTCTTCCTTCTCTTCTTCATTCGATGGTTCTTTTTTTCATTTGTTTTAGCTCGTTAAATTGGGGGTGGTAGTTCTTATTCTCATTGTGCTTTGCATTGTACCACTCTTTTGTAACATTCCAATCCATCTCCAGAAAGATGACCGGCTCGACCACCGAGTATTGCGTGCGGCACGCTCCGTGCAATGTTCTCGTCGTGAAGTGAGCAGCGCGATACAATGACGTCCCATCCTTCGCTTCACCGTGTCCACCGCATGACCAGGCCAGCGCTCTGGACATCCGTCTCCCCTTTACCATGTCTTTGCGCGATATTTCTTTTTTCAAAAAAATTACATAGTGTACATTCGGAATCGAACCGACGCATCGGATCAAGTTTAGCAAATTTGGTTTCGCTGACGTCATGTTATTTCCTTATTTATCAAAAATTTTCCATTTGTGAAATATTTCATTTAATGCGAATTTTTTTCGGTTTTTTGACAAAAAAGAAAAGAAAAGAAAGAAAAAAAAATTGCAGCAGGAATAACAAATAAAAATAATTACCGGGTTTACCGCTCTTAGACAACCGACCTTCTTCTTCTTCTTGTTGGCAAAACTTTTGGGTTCGTTTTTTCCTTCCTTCTTTTTTTCTTAGAGCACAACACCGTGCCGGTTGTTTTGACGAAACTCTTTTTTTTTTTTTGTTCTGTAAAATTGTTCTCCGAATCAAAAAAATAAAAACAGAACAAAAAAAAAAAAACAGCAGCAGGTGCCAAATGAGTTACCTGGAGGAGGTCTCCTCTTGGCTCATCTCCGACCACCCTTCTCCCTGCTACGGACTTTCCGACTGCGGACCCACGGCGGCAGCCGGTGCCGGTGCCGGTGGAGGAGGGAGCGGAATTGGCGATATTCATTCTCCTTCTTCTTCCTCCTCGTTTCTCCCTTCTTCTTCTGCTGCGTTTGGTGCTTCTTCTCCCACGCTCTCATCTCCTGAAGGGAGCGACGGAAGCGTGCCGAGCACCCCTCCACTGCCGGACCTTGCCTCCGAGGAACAGTTTGGTGCTTCCTGTCCTCCGCCTCCTGGTTCTTCTTCGTCGGCTTCGTCTTCGTCTTCTTCTTTCATTCCTTCGTTTCCTCATTACTCCCAACAACAACCTCAACAATATTCTTCTCCCCCTCCTCCTCCGCAACCACTTCATTCTGCTCTTCAGCAACACCAACAGCAACGTTTCGAATACTTTCACCGCAACCAAAACCGGCAACAACAACCTCTTCCACCTTCTTCTCCTTCTCCGCCTCGCCTCTCTTCCTCCCGTTCTTTCCAACAACAACACCCTCACCAGGTTCCAAAGTCGAGCAATGGAGCACCTCTGCTGATGCCACTAGTCCCGGCTTCTTCTCCCGAGTTCAACTTGAGCTATTGCGCCTCTGCCTCTCCCTCAAGTTGTTCTTCTTCTCCCTCTGCTTCTCGTCTGCTACCAGCAACGCCACTATCCTCTTCCTCTCCTTCTTCCGCCTCTTCCTGTTCCACCTCTCCTTCTCCTTCTTTCTCTTTTCCTTCGTCTTCTCCGTTGTTGTCTTCCTCATCCTCTCCCACTTCTTCTTCCTTCTCTTCACCGGCTTCCTCTCCTCTTGCACGACGAAACGGAATTGGTATTGGAAGAAGAATAACAACAGGGCGAAGAGCAAGTGATGGTTGTGTTTATGGTGGTTTCTCCTCCAGAAGAAACAAAGGAGAAGAAGAAACAGAAGAGGAAGAAGACCGAGAAGAAGGAGATGAAGGAGAAGATAAAGATGCAGGAGGAGAAAAAGCTGGAAGAGGACCAAAGCAACACCAGCGACGTAAACAAGTGGTCAAGTTCAAGTACCACATGTCCTCATTCCCGGAAGGCAAGAAGATAGCGAAGAGCAAGCCTCCCAAGCAGCCCAAACCGAAACTGAAGGGACGAACATGTTCGCACTGCGGGACCGACAGTACTCCTGGTTAGTACTTTCCTTCTCTTTGTTCTCCGCTCTTCTTCTCTCTTTCTCTTTTCTGCTTCTCTCTCGTTTCTTTTTTCTTAATACTCCATTGGAAACCAGAGTGGCGGACAGGTCCTCTCGGACGAGGGACCTTGTGTAATGCGTGTGGTTTAAGGTACAGAAAGAAGTTGAAAGAGGCTAGCGACCGACTTGGCAACCAGGTACCACTGAGTATGCTCGTCAGCTCTGAAGACCCGAAGAAGGGCAGAACGTGCATCAACAATCCGATGATTTGGGAAATGGACTTTTCTCTTCACACCAATAATACCAATAATAGGAGTAACTCCGATTCTCATTATCAACAACATCACCTATATCAACATCATCGTCAACAACATCCTCAACAACATTATCCTCAACAATATCAACATCATCACCAACAACATCAGAATCATTATCTCCATCAGCAACAATTTCCTCCCCAGCAACATCAACAACGTCAACATCACCATCATTCATATGAACAACATCATCAACATTTTGTTCTACAGCAGCACCAGCAACCCCCTCAACAACATCAACAATATCAACAGCAGTTACCGCACCCTCGTCATCATCATCATCATCAACAACAACAACAACAGGATCTTTCTCAGCACTCGCCAAGTCATCCACAACAACATCATTTCCGTATTGTTTGAATAAGACGAAGAGAGAGAGAGAGAGAGAGAGAGAGAGAGAACAGAGAGGAAACATACCATTTCTTTCTTTTTTTTTTTAATTGGTCACTCATTATCCTATTTATACACTTTCTTTGTATCTCCCATTCTTTTAAAGGCTTAACTTGTTTTTTCTTCTTCATCAACACTCGTTTCTTTCTTTCTCTCTTTCTTTCAGTGGAAGTGATTGAGCGTGTTCTTTACATAGCGAGAGGCAGGATTGATGGTGTGTTCGTGCATTCGAGGATTCAAGTCTTTCTCCTCTGCCACCATCATGATCTTAAAGTCGATGGCCCATTCCTTCAACAACTCTTCTGGTGCTGTCCTTCCACCTTTGTTCGTTGGTGAGTTTAAAGTTTGTGTAAACCAAAAAATAAAAGCAAGACGTACTCTCTTCTTGAAAACGTTTCATCATCCAAGTGGCATCGAGGGCGGCGAGAATGGCCCTGTTGGCTCCCGTTCCCAAGGGCCAGAATGGCTCCACCAAGGCGTCTCCCACCAAACAAATGAGCAGTTGATTGCTTCTGTTTTTACTGCTTTGAAGAATCTTCGAGTTTGCTGTGCTGACCTTTTTGCTAAGAGAAGAATAGAAGGGAGGAAGTGAGAATGAGAGAGAAAGCGATGAAGAGAGAAAGAGTAGAACCTTGAAAAGTCAAAGATGGCAACATCTTTTCCTCCTCGGCTGTTGGCTGCGAAGCTACATGTGGCAGGAAGCTTTATGTTCACAGCAACTTCCCTCACGAATGTCTAAACAAGATAAAACCACACAAAGATAAGCAGAAGAACAAGAACAAGAAGAACAAGAAGAACAAGAAGAAGAAGAACAAGAACAGGAAATGAAGACTAAGAAAAGAAAAAAGGAGAAGAACAAGAAGAGACCTCTAAAGCATCCTTATTGATATTTTGTGGATTCAGAAAATCAGCTGCATCCGCACAGTCGTTCTTCAAAACTCCTTTGCTCAAGAGACTACACTCAAAGAAGACGAAGAAACAATTACTACCAATCATCATGAAAAGATGAAGCTAAGAGAGAATACCTTTGTTTCTTGGCGGTCATCACAAAGTAATGCGTTTCTCCACGATAGTAAACGAGATTCTCCAACTCGATGTCGTACTTGTCTTGGAACTCCTGGAAGAACGATTGATGGTACACCCGGAGCCTCCCAAACTCTTCTATTTGTTTCTCGGGTCTCGTTTGCGAGTTTACTGGTTTGTTGATAATGTTCAGTTCTGTTGAAACACGATCTCTCTCGTTCTCTGTCTCTCTCTCTCTCTCTCTCTCTCTCTCTCTCTTTCTCCTCTCTATCCATGCTGAAACAAAGCTAAACGTACCAAAGTTAGCAGTAATACCAATGGCTTGACTTCCTTTGGTGAGCTTCCGCTGAAAGCCCAAAACATCGGCAACAACCGAGTTCTCTCCATCTGCGCCCACCAGCACGTTAAACCCAGCCAACGCTTTTGGATTCAGTTGGTGCATGCTCTCCGTCTCTAACCTCCATCCCGAGCCATCCATCATCTCGAAGAGGCCTTTGAAGGTGACCATAGGAAAGAACTTGACCCCCAGTATTAAACATACTTTGAGCAACAACGTTTGCAACCGTCTTATAGCGATATGACTATTTGTAGAAGAGGGTAAGAGAAGATATGTGAACGGTTCCAGAAGATAGGAGAGAGAAAATGAAAGGAGAGAACGAGAGCCGAGGAGAGCAGGGAAGAGCGAAGGAAGAGAGAGAGGAGAGAGAGAGAGAGAGAGAGAGAGAGAGAGAGGAGAGGAGAGAAAAATACTTACTGAATGCCTCCAGTACAAAACTTGGGAAAGAAGAACTTTGCTCCGATGTTCTTCAAGTCATGGATGGAACTATCCCAAATGTGCAACAAGTTATGCCTCGAGAATGCGGCTCTCTTCTCCAAAATGATCACCTCTGCTCCCATCAAACTGGCCTCCACAGCCGTTCGAAGTCCTCCTGGCCCTCCTCCTATCACAAGTACCCTCAAAGGCGATGAAGAGGCGGAGGAAGAAGAAAGAAGGGAACGAATGGAAGCTCGCCGGCGATCCAAAAGCTTGAAGAGAGCAGCGGTGCTGTGGTTTAGGCTTTGTGTCTTGGTGGCGATGGCAGAATATATTTGTTGGCTGGAGTCTTCGTCCGTTATAGCACATTTTCTTTTCAGTTCCTATAGCGAAAGGGTACAGCAAGTAACAAGGATGTTAAGCGAAAAACAAAAACTGAACAAAAGAATGGTATACGTTAAATATTTGCAGGGTGGTAAGCATTTCCTCTTCGGCAACTAAGTCTCGCCACAGGGTTCCTATATCAACATTGGCACTATAGGTCTTGGGGTTTGGGAATTGAATGATGGAGAGCTCGTATCCTCCTTCTTGAACGGTTGCATTGGAAACAACGTTGAGTAGAGTCTTCTGTTTGTTATTTGGTACTTCTTTTTCTTTGTCTTTGCTTGGAGTGGCAACGGAAGAAGCAGGAGAGGAACGGGCTGTCGCTTTTTCTTGTTCTTCTTTTTCTTTAAGTTTTTGCTTGTATGAAACTTGTTGTTGCTGAGTGTTGTTGTCCGTTTTAAAAACGATGATGGAAGGAGAAGAATTGGTGGCTTCGCTTTGTTTGAGCGAGAGCAAAGAGGAGCGTCGTGCTTGTTCTTCTTTTTGTCTTTGGATTCGCTCCTCCTCTTCTCTTTTCTTTCGTTGCTCTTCTTCTCTCCGCTTTCTTTCGTTTTCTTCTCGTTGTTTCCGTTGCTCTTCTTCCCTTCTCTTTCGTTCATTTTCTTCTCTTCTCTTTCTCTCTTCTTCTTCTCTCCGCTTTCTTTCGTTTTCTTCTCGTTGTTTTCTTTGCTCTTCATCCCGTCGCTTTCTTTCATTTTCGTCTCGCTGTTTTCGTTGCTCTTCTTCCCTTCTCTTTCGTTCATTCTCGTCTCTTATTTTACGTTGTTCCTCTTCTCTTCTCCGTCTTTCATTTTCTTCTCTTCTCTTTCGTTCTTCCTCTTCTCTTCTCTTTCGTTCGCTTTCTTCCCTGTGCCTTCGTTCCTCTTCTCGCTTCTTGCGCTCGGTTTCCTCTCTCTTCTTTCGTTCCTCCTCTTCTTTTCTCTTTCTTTCGCTCTCTTCTCTTCTCCTTCTTTCATCTTCCTCTCTTCTCTTTCGTTCATTTTCATCTTTTATCTTCCTTTGCTCCTCCTCTCTTCTCTTTCTTTCAGTCTCCTCTCTTCTCCTCCTCTCCTCCTCTTCTCTTCGCTTGCTTTGTTCCTCTTCTCTTCTCTTTCGTTCATTCTCCTCTCTCTTCTTTCTTTCAGCTTCTTCTCTTTCTCTCCGCTTTCTTTCCTCCTCTCTCGCTTGAACGCTGTAATTATTGAGTTCTGTCTTCTCTTTCTCTTTAGCTCTTTGTTCCTCCTCTCGTCGTTGCTTCTGTTCTTGCTCCTTCTTTATTCGCTCCTCTTTCAACTGCTGAACTCGAGTGATCCATTCCGGCTTTCTCTCGGCTGGGCTTGTTGCTGCTGCTGCTGCTGCAGTAATTGGCCTTCCTTTCGTTCGACTGCCACTCGCATCCGCGTTTCTGGTACCGACAGAGTTCTTGTTGGAAGAAGAAGAAGAAGAAGAAGAAGAAGAAGAAGAAGAAGAAGAAGAAGAAGAACGTAGTCCATGTTTCACTGCGACAGGAAAAGTGACGAGAACGAGAACGGAGCCATAGACAGCGGCTATGGAATAAAATACAAGCCAAGGCCAAAACAGTTCCTCATCGGATGGCTGGTAGGTCGGCTGCGTGGAACCAAAGCCCAGGGAGGAGGTTATCCATGAGAACACTCCACCACTCCCTCCGTCCATGTTGGTCTCCGTTCCCTTTGCTTGTTTGTTTGTTTGTTTGTTTTTGTTGAAGTGATATTCACATTTTCATTTATTTATCGTTGCCATGTAATGTTCTCCCGTCCTCGCCCGCATCCGCTCTCCTGTCTGTCGACAATAACATTTCGGGGAATTCATTCATTTGTCCTAAAAAGAAATGGCAAGGGATAAAATGGCAGCAAAATCAGTCCTTGCGCATTCCTGCCACTTTTAGCGAGATAAATCGTGTCGACAAAGACCACTTCCGAACCCAACCATTGCGCGTTAGTCAATTCCTTTTGGTAGCCACGGAGCTCCATTCCTCATGTCGACATTGAACATATTTGAATATGTCGACAGATAGGAGAGCAGACAAGAGAGTTTGAGCCTACTGTCGACAAATAAAGCGAAGCGAAAAGATGGAAGAAGAAGGCACGACGGAAGAGGGCCGAGCTCTCTGCGACCAGCTCTTCACCGGCGGCGTGGATGATGGCGAGCGCGAGTACGACTACCTGCGGTGGTTGCCCGAGATCTACCGGGACGAGATCCCCCGCGAGGGCCAGAGGCTGCTGCAGGAAATCAAAGAGGGGCTGGTCACCTGCTTGGCCACCCACGAAAAGAGTCTCTTCACCCACTACGCCAAGGAACTCAACTAGTACCTCTTTCTTTCTCTTTTCTTTTTCTTTAGTGCTTTCACTCAAAAAAACATTTTTCGTTTTCACTTGTTATAAACACAGTTATTTGGATTTGAAGTATGAGTTGAGCGTGGAGGACAGGCTGGTGCTCATCCGGTTGCTGCTTCAGCTGGTGTTGATACCGGAGCAGGCCATGAGCCTTGTCACTGTCTGGGCTGATATTTTGGATAGACTTCTCTCGTAACGCACTGCCTCTGCTCTGTTCTGCTGCGCTGCTTCCCTTGTTCTGTTTTCTTTGATCTCTTTTGTCTTCTGTCTTCTCTCTCTCTCTCTCTCTCTCTCTCTCTCCTTCTCCCTCTCTTGTTTGCTGCTTCTTTGCTTCTCTCCTCCTCTTGTTTTCTTGTTCGCTGCTCCTGCTTTTTCTCGTTCTCATCTTCTCTCAGTCTCTCTCTCTCTCTCTCTCTCTGCTTCAATACTTATCTCACTCGTATCCAAACATCAGTAAAAGACGATTGAGGCTGGAAGAGAGGCTGAAAGTACCGTGGAGACCGTTCTACGAGCTGCTTCGGCCACATTTCGTGCACCAAAAGACTGTCCAAAAGCCCGACATTACTCGCATCAATCACGCTCGGTTCCTTCTTGCTCTCATCAAAACCCTTAAACGGTATCTCTTCATTCGCCATTCTCCTGTCGTCAATCTTCTTTCTTCGCTCTCTACCTTCTACCTATCAATTTTGTCCTTGTAACCTCCTCCTTTTAAAAAAGATTTTGGAAAGAAGAAGCGACAGAGGAAATAATGGCCGAGTTTAGACCTTATTTCTGTGCTTTGGACTCGCAATTCGGAGATGCAATTGGCTTCATCACTCTATTCCTACCGACCAACGCTGACACTTCTATTTGCAAGTCATGGCTTGAAGAGTGTTTTGCTCTTTGGGAGTGGTTTGGTTCGTTTCTGTTATTTAATTCTTTTGTATTTCCTGCTTTTTCTAACCATCCAAACAAACAAACAACAAAATATAAAAAACAGATCATAGTCCCAACTTGACGTACATGTGGTTAGACTTGTTTGCTAACCTAGCGGAGGACCAAGCCGGGCTCATCGATCTCTCACCATATTATTCTCGATTTCTCACTATTTTTTTAACTTTAATCGGTGAACTTTCTCTCTCTCTCTCTCTCTCTCTCTCGTTCTTTTTCGTACTGTTCTCTTCTTCCGCGCTGTTCTTTTCTCTTTTCTCTCTCTCTCTCTCTCTCTCTCTCGTTGCTTTGAATGCTTTGTTTCTCAAAACAACCAAAGACATCCCAGTAGGCTCGACAGCATTTCCAGCACCAAAAGCTGTATCATTTGGCAACGATGTTTTCTTTGGATGGGAGAGTGACCATAGCAAAAAGGTTTATATCCGCTTGCCTAATTCTCTCCTTCTTTTATGACTTATACCAAGATGATGCAGAAATATGGATTGGGGAGTGTTTCTGGCATCATTGTTTACTGTCTCAGTCCAACAAGTCCTATGCAAGAGTCTTTGGACAAACTTCTGCACATTCTAGAACCGTTTGTTCATTCTCTCTTAGACAACTATTTTGTTTTTTTTTTTTTTTGGTTCTTATCCGTTTGGCTTTTGTTTCACAAAGATATTACCATCCCTCCAATGATGGACCATGGGTTCGTAACTTGGCGCTCTTTCTCTCTAGTCTCTGCTTTCATTTTGCAAGGAGAGTGGGCCAAGGTATTATTCTTCTTCGCTTCTTTCCTTAATTCCAAACATTTAAATAACACATCTAAAAAAAAGAGTTGGATGAGAGAACATGCAGGACGCCAATAGCTCATAGATTAGGACTGGAGGAGCGCCAACGCTTTGTTCGTTGCTTACAACCCATTGTCATGAAGGCTCTCCTTTCCAAACGAGAGGTCATGGCTGCTCAAGCACAGCGTGCTTTAAAGAGTCTTGCAAGTAATAGTTTGCATTTTCCCTCTCTTTGTTTCCTTTTTCTAACGTTGTTACTCTTTCGTTCTCGTTTTAAAAAGATGTCTGTCCTGAAATTGTTGTACCTGAAGTGATTGAATCGACCTTTCATGACCTTACCACACTTACCGAAGTAATACAAAATATACTCCTCGATCTTTTATATTTGCTTCTAATGTCGGTCTTCTTTGTAACGTATCAAAGACACACAGAACACAAAGCGCCTTAGAAACTCTTTCGATGTTAGCGAGACCTCTTTTGTGGAGGAGACACTATCCGGCGGGTGCTTCTCATCTGCAAACATTGCTGTTCTTGACACTTCCTGGCATCGATGCCAACGATCCACACAAGACCGCAGCAACTCTAAACTTTTATCTAGGTTTGATTTTTCTGACCATTTTTTGTGTTTTTTTTTTCCTTCTTATCTCAATTTCACGCTAATGTTATCCTGATTAAGATTTATTGGGGAATGTTCCTCTCATCGACAGCACAGCTTTAGTAGATGATAAATCGGTCAACGAGTGGGACAAAGCGGTCATTCAAGCAACTGGATTTTTTGCTAATTGGACCCTGGAGTTTTTGGATCGTGTTTTTACTATCGTATAACCATCTCTCTCCTCTCTCCTCTCTCTCTATGTAATACTAACGTTGTGAGTGCAACTCTTTACAAAGTTAACCTTACAAGGAGATTCATTTGACAAAGGAAGTTCTAAAACGCTGGACATAGAAGGAAGCATCAGTTTGATAATTGTCGTACGTTTTTAAAGCGTGTTTAGTTTTGGTTGCTTTTTGTGTGTAACTCACCTTTTTTTTTACGTTCTTAGATAACGACGCAGTTTTTGTTTCAACAAGCTTCAGACGAAATACATGAGCTTGCTCTTGATCATATTTATCGATTCGTGTTTAGCAGCATGCCTATGCACTCCTTGAAATATGTTTGTTGCTTCTCTCTCTCTCTCTCTCTCTCTCTCTCTCTACTTTTCTGATCGCCCATAAAAGGTGGCGGACATGGTAACTGCCGCAACAACTGGCAAAGCAAAAAAAGCTCTCAGTATGTTCATTCCACGTTTGCACACTTTGTTGGTCTATGGTAGCGTTTCTCTGGCTTTTGTAAGCATTTGTTTTTCTTTTTCGTTTACCATTTGTATTGTAGATCAAGATGACTCTTCTAAATGGCTTTCTGTGAGCGAACTGCGGTGGTATCTTCGCATCACAGCTGCTGTTGTTAGGGTCGCGGCAGAAGAATTGTTGCCTTTCAGGTAGTCATACCTTTTCATCTCTCTTTTCTTGTTTCGCCTCTCTCTATCTTGCTTTATTTTACTATCTGATAGACTAACCTGGGCACCCAATTTACTATAAGGAACCAACTCATTGATATCCTGACCAACACCTTACAACATAATGACAAGCAAGTATTTAAATCTGCGGGCAAATTACTGCGTTACGTATGACTTTCTTTCTCTTTTCTATTCTGCGACCATAATGACGCTCCCTTTCATTTATGCCATAGACATTACAAGTATTGACTACAGTCTACCAAGTGGAAAAGCGGAGCGTGCCGCCCGCTCTTTGGAGCTCTTCTTACTTTGCACAAAACCACTGGAAGTATTGGGGAGAACCCAATGAACTGGACAAGCTGGACATGCAATGGAACATTCCGGTTCGCAGTCTTTCAGTCTTTCTCTCTCTTTCTCTCTTTTCTCTCTCACTCTCTTCTTGTCGTTTATATATTTATTTTCGTTCGACTGACGGTTCGATTATCAGTCAGGAGCAAGTTTATCATTCGGAAACGAACTGGTCAATCTTTTCTGTTATCCAGCTTTAACTCGATTACAGGAGATTATTTCTCCCAGCACTGATTCCTCTTCTTCGCCACCACAAAAAAAGCACAAAAACGTTACCAACTCCACTCAACAATCTTCGCCTTCAACTGCTTCTTCAACAACTTCATCAAAAGGTTCTTTCCTAAGAGACCTTTATCTGGTGATGAACGTCGTCCGAAGTTACGTTCATCCAGAATATGGCCAAACCGTTCATTCCACATCAGCTTCTGGTATCGAAATGAGGAGACACTCACCTTACATCGGAGAGGATGTTTTGTGGGCTCGTTTGGAGGAAGATCCATCTTATCATCGCAGCAAAGTAACGCTTCCGCAGATAAGAGACTTGTTGCATAAGTTGCTCGTTCACTTGATGGAATGTAGAGAAGATGAGATCACTGCCATTTGCACTGCTGTCAAGGTTACTCCTTTTTTTTCATTTTCTTCTCCTTCTTCTGCTTCTTGTTTCTGTACTTTACCTTCTAATTATTAACGAACTTTCCAAACAAAAAGATTGTAAAGAAGTTGTTCAAAAATGGACCAAAGAGCAATAAGGTGTTGGCTGGCTATCAGTTTTACAGAGACAGAATACGTGATCGTGTACGTGGTAGAAAACAACATCCTCGTTGGATTCACGGTCCGTTCTTCCCTCTGCTGTCTGCTCTCTATCTTTTATTCTCACAAAAAGAATATTTAATAGTTTCTCGAGTAAACATTTTACATCTACAACGAATGGGGATGCAACGCTTCGATATGAAGCCCTATCTTTCCATTCTGGACGATCTCTTCCATCTCTCCCTTCATTCCTATAGACAAGTTCGAAGAAAGACTCAACCTATTTACTTGCAACTGTTGCGTCGTTCTGATGCTAATGTCAAGAAAGAACACGCCATACGTTGTTTGAAAGTATTGGACTCTGCTGAGAGTACAACGGCACAAGCGAAGGGAGCTTGTCACCTGGCAAGAAGATTCTTGAATCGCATGACAGGGTCATGGATATTAGTCAAGCAGTTTTGCTTTTCATTCTGTAGAACGTTTCATCACGATGAAGTAAGTCATTCTTTCTCTCTCTCTCTCTCTTTCTCTCTCTCTCTTTTTTACTCCTTTTGTCTTTTTTTCCTTTAGCCAAAGCTACAAGCCCTTTTGACGGAACTGATCGCTTTGTTCGAGGTGAATTTATCTGGTCCTACCATTCGACTCTTGCCACTTCCGTCACTGCAACCTGATCCCTCTTTAATAGAACTTGCTCAAAAAGGTATTTGATTCCTTGCGTTCGCTTTCTCTTGTCCTATAAAATCATTTTGTTTTTGTTGAGCAAATATTAACTAACAACGCATACATCCAACAGTTGGTTGTGAATTGCCCAGTTTGGAATGCATCCAACATTGCAGAGAAGTTCAGAGCCAAAAGGTTCATAAAAACATTACGTTATGGAATGAAACGGTAGAGATCTCTTATCCTGCTTCTGCTCCTCTGCTATTTTCAGTCTTCACACAGTACCCTGACTTATACCTTTTTCAACAGATTAATACTTTATTGGAGTTTACAGCAACACCGTCTTTACATTGGAAGTACGAAATATCTGCAGCCGTTCTTTTGGCGCTCTTCATACGAGACGACGCGAAGCCCACTGCTGCCAATTACAGCTCGATGATGGAGTTCTTTGCCAAACGAGCCATTTCTGAAATACAAGGCCTTCGTATTACTTCGTACGCCCTTTTTCTCTTTTTTTTTTTTCTTGTCTATTACTATGCTTTTTCGTATTCTTATCTTGCGAATGGTTTGGTATACAAGTTTAAAAGCTATGGCAAGTTTGTTATGGATATACAAGAGACAACGTAGACGAGTGTATCACAACGACTCCTTCCAAAAACAAAGCCATCAGAGGTTACTTCACACGATACAACACATGGACCAACCTCTTTCTTTGGAAGAGTGGCACCACTCTTTCTTTTTAGATAAGAGTACTTTCTTCTTTCTTCACTTTTCTTTCTTCTTTCCGTCTCCTCTGCCTTCTTTAGCTCATCCGTTGTCAACGTTGTTTACAGATTATTTAGGTTGGATGGGAATAGTGGCACCCAAAAAGAACTTTAGTTACAGAGAAGGCTTTCTTCGGCCAAGCATAACAACGACAACAACTTCTCTTTCTCTTTCGACAACCACATTCACACAAGATCATCAAACAAAAGTCATAATCGATTCAGAACCCGAAAAAGAAAAAGAAAAGGAAGAAAGAGACGAGGAAGAAGGCAGCAAAATTTCTTCCAAAGATATGGAATGGAACGAATCTTTCATGTTGGAAAAAGAGGAAGCCGACACTCTTAATGCTTATTTTGCATCTGTAGATTATTGGCAAACGTTTATGAGCCGCTACAAAGATCAGCAACGTCATGAGGTTTGTCCCTGTTTGATCTGTTCTTTCGTTTCTACTTTCTCCTGTTCGTTTTCTTGCGCTATATTCTCCTGTGACACAATTGTTTGGAACAGAACAAAATTGGGTTCAGCAGAGACAGTGCCTCCTTGTTTAAACGCTTGTTTCAACGATATTGGGACCGCTTCTTTGA